>JAECXW010000412.1:0-142043 GCA_018153365.1 Drosophila fuyamai | reverse complement strand
GGTCACATAATTTCAACCGAAGGAATAAATTCAAATAAAATTCAAGCTATTCAAGATTTTAAAATTCCAAGCTCTCCAAAACAAATAAAATCATTTTTAGGCCTTTGTGGATTTTATCGAAAATTTATAAAAGACTTCGCAAAAATTGCAAAACTAATGACTCTTTGCTTAAAGATTTGAAGAAGCTCGATTTAACTACAGATGCAAGCAATTATGCATTAGGTGCAGTACCATCCCAAGAAGGCAAACCCATTTGTTTTGCCAGTAGAACATTAAATGAACATGAGTTAAATTATGCAGCTATTGAAAAATAATTATTAGCTATTGTATGGGCGACTAAGTATTTCCGCCCTATCTCTTCGGAAGAAGTTTTATGCTGTCTTCCCACAGAGATCCATCCACCATCCGTTCAACGGATGGTCCATAAGGTTTTGCCGTTCCGAAAATTCCCAGTTAGTTCCCCATCCGAATTTGACGGACTTTTTTATGCGATAGTTAGGCGATGTTTTTCGGTGCAACTCTGAGTTCTTCTTCTTGACAGTGAAAATTGGAACATTCACTACGAAAATTTAAAAAATAATGGCGGGTAACTTTTCAAAAAGGAAGGCGCCAAATCAAAACAAGAGAGAACGCTATAGTCGGGTGCCCCGACTATCAGATACCCGTTACTCAGGTAAAAGGAGTGCGAGGGAGATGGAGATAGAAACTTTGATCACGCATAACTTTTAAACGAATGGTCCGATTTGAAAAATTTCTTCTACATTTCGATAGGTATTGATAAACACAATAAAACTGCATTTTTATACCCGTTACTCGTAGAGTAAAAGGGTATATTGTATTCGTGCAAAAGTATGTAACAGGTAGAAGGAAGCGTTTCCGACCCTATAAAGTATATATATTCTTGATCAGGGTCACTAGCCGAGTCGATATAGCCATGTCCGTCTGTCCGTCTGTCCGTCTGTCTGTCTGTCCGTATGAACGCTGAGATCTCGGAAACTATAAAAGCTAGAAGATTGGCATTTTGCATGCAGATTCTAGGAGTTCCTACGCAGCGCAAGTTTGTTTCAAAATTGTGGGCATTAAAGGGGGCGTGGCACCTTTTTGAAACAAACTTGCGCTGCGTAGGAACTCCTAGAATCTGCATGCAAAATGCCAATCTTCTAGCTTTTATAGTTTCCGAGATCTCAGCGTTCATACGGACGGACAGACGCACAGACGGACAGACGGACATGGCTAGATCGACTCGGCTGGTGATCCTGAACAAGAATATATATACTTTATAGGGTCGGAAACGCTTCCTTCTACCTGTTACATACTTTTGCACGAATACAATATACCCTTTTACTCTACGAGTAACGGGTATAAAAATGCTGTTTGTACTTGTAATAATTAATTAACTACTGATTCATCCCTCTGGCAGCATTAAGAGTTGCTCCACTGTTCCCTAGGCGCATACCGTACTCACAACCTGGAGCACATTGGAGAACGAGAGAACAAAAAATAAACATTTATATATAATGAAATTGATTTGCTACCATTTAGACAATATTGGGCAAAAGTGGTGCATATATTTTCGGCAGGCTGGCAAAAATCTGCAGACTTATTAGTTCGATTTGGTTGTTCGCGTAGATCACTTGCAGTCTGTCACCAAGTATCATTTACAACGCTGTTGTGCTCATTTCAAATATTGTGCAAAATGCAACGGGCTAAAATGATAAGCCACAGCTGTTCAGATCAGCTGACATCGGATGGTGGATGTGCTCTGTGGGAATCGGAGATTCACATTTGTCAAAAATCCCAACCGTTTCAAACGGATGGACTCTATGGGAAGAGGGCATTAAAAGTTTAAAAAATCGGTAGATAGTGAGCATTCTAACCAAGAAAATAAAAACTTTTGCATGTACGCACAATTTTAATTCTGAAAAATATATGTATACATACAAGTTAACTAAGATCGTCCAAAGGCTCGCTCCGGCCAAATTGCTGACATAGCGTCTGGCCGGAAGCTCGTGCATAGCCGGCAAAGACTACCCATTGGAGTGGCCGCTATGAGTCTCTTTTTTGTTAGCTTTAAGTTTCAGTTTAGATTTGACTTTATATGAATAAAGAGCTGTCGCTCATACAAACTTACTCCGACTACCGTCGTTAAATTCTTATTATTGAAAAACTGTCTGAGTCCCTAGGCCAGCAGGTAAAGAAGGGCAGTCACCCTTCCAACATAATCTTCGTAATTCATCTTGGAGAATTCTACGGCCAGCCGGCCAACCACCAAAGCGACGAACCTTGCCACCCGCACCCCCCTGGATAAGCTGCAACTGCGAGGAACGACCCGTGGGATAATTAAATAACTAATTGGCGCTCAACGCAAAAGTACCCACAGCGGTATAATAGGGATCATGTAAGTGAGCACCTCAGTCCTTATACTTCCCGGCATCTGCATTTGTGTGTAACTTATAATAAATAAAAGAAATAAATCGCGGCCAGAATATTCTTCTGCAGCTCGAATAAATAAAACAAGTAAATCACTGCCAGAATACTTTCTGCAGCTCCGCTTCCATAATTTGTTTGGTGTTCATTTTAAAAAAAATAAATACAATATTAATTAACATACTCATTATTTGATGACATTGTGGAATTTTAAATTGTAAAATTATATGCGTTATTATTATATTTGCTTCTGTGTGTTGTTTGCATTTTTAATTGCTAAAAAAATATAAATATATCAGACACATAAAATATAAATATAGTATTAAATATCTCAGCCTCGGCGCAAGAGCGCCGCTGGGAAATAAATAAATTGTTAATTTATTTAAATAATTTTATTGGCGACAGAGCTGTCACATCCAATTGTGGGCATTTAATTTAACCCTTTTGTGTCGTTGTGTTTTTTGCTTATACTTAAAATTCTCTGTATTAGCTTTGCAACAATCTTGGGGTTTTTTTGTTTTTTTACTGCTTCCCCGCTCCGCGCCGGTACGCGAACCCGACACCGCGCATTCACATTTCGGCTCTGTTAGCTTCGCTTCTTTGTTTACCATAGCGGCAGCCCAGCTGCCACGGCCCCTTTGCTATACAATTTTGTTTATGTAAAGCTGCTTAGGCATGCAACTCTTGGTAGATGGAATTTAACATTGCTGTCCATGTCATTCCTAAATTATAGGGATACCAAACAAAATAGCGACTCAGAGTCAGACTCTGAGAGACTTCTAATTACTTCTACACCGAGGCAGGCGGCTACCAGTGCCGCTCCAGGCTGTCATCCAGGCGGCTATCGCCAACGCCCTAATAGAAAAGGCCGGCGAGGACCAGCGCAGGGAGAATGAAATGCGCCAAACTATAGAGAACTTAGCTAGGCAGCTGGCCGAGGCGCGGATATCACCCGCCCAGATGGAAACCCCCCAAATTAAAGTTTATGAACTAATAAATATCTCAGGCAATGTTGAGTGCAACGAGCCCTTAGACGCCGTTAAATGCCTTCCCGAATTTACGGGGGCACAAGAGACATATGTCTCTTGGCGGCAAGCGGCAGTAGCTGCGTATTATATATTTAGAAATTATGAAAATAGCTCACGCCATTACCAGGCGGTAATTATTATTAGGAGCAAAATTAGGGGCCCTGCTGATGCCGTGCTATCTTCGTTTGGCACTGTATTGAATTTTGATGCAATTATAAATCGCCTCGATTTCACATACAGTGACAAGCGACCGATGCATGTCATAGAACAAGAGATGGGCACCCTCAGGCAGGGAAATCTCTCTCTGCTACAATATTATGATGAGGTCGAGAAAAAATTGACCCTCCTCACAAACAAAGCCACCATGTCGCACGACGCCTCGGCGGCAAGGGTCCTATGCGAAAAATTCCGGGATGATGCCCTTTGAGTATTCATCTCGGGATTAAAACGCAGCCTCACAGATGTCCTCTTCTCGGCAAAGCCGAAGGACATGCCAACAGCGCTTGCTTTGGCCCAAGAAGTGGAGGCAAACCATGAGAGGTATTCCTTTGCGGCTTCGTTTGCAAGAAGCCAGGAGGATAAAGAAAAAAAACAATATCCAAGGACGCAGGAGCGCCAACAGGCCACTCCTCAAAACAATTCGCAAGCAGGTGCTAGCAAGAATCCGTATTTCACAAAGCAGCACAAAGTTCAGGTCCACTCTGCTCCACGCGGTGATAGGCCTCATGAGAATACTCCCGAGCCCATGGACATCGACCCTTCGCTGTCGAGGATGCTCAAGCCATCTCAAGCGCCGGCCTACCAAAACAGGAAACCGGCCGTGTCCGATCGATCTGGCACGCACAAGAGGCAGAGAGTTAACAATATTGCGCAGAGCGAGGGCGAAACCGAGGGCAAATACACCGCCGCAGCCTCAGGCGCGGTCCAGGAAATCAATGACGACGCCATTCATGAATATGATTCAGACGTTATTAATTTTTTAGGGAAAATCCCTGCTACCCGTCATCAGACGAAGAGTAGCGGGAGTAGAAATGAAGCTTTTGATAGATACGGGCGCATCAAAAAATTTCATCCGTCCATACGAAGGATTGAAAGGCATCCGCCCTGTAGAATCGCCATTTACGATACATTCTATCCATGGCGTCACTACCATCACTAGGAAGTGCTTTGTCTCCCTATTCAACTTGAAGGCCACGTTCTTCATATTACCAGATTTGTCCTCCTTCGATGCCATAATTGGCCTTGACCTGTTAAAACAGGCAGGGGCATCGCTTTGTCTAGCTTCCGGTCACCTCAGATGGGGCTCCGAAGTAGAGCAGTTAGAATTCCAATCGTGCCCCGACGTCAATTTTACCAACATTGACTGCTCGGACGCCCCGCCTCTAGCTAGAGAGGCCTTTATAAAAATGCTCGGCGAACGAAAAAAGCCTTTGCAAACGCCAATGAGGCTCTACCTTACAACACGTCGGTGGTAGCTACCATCAGGACGGTTAGTGAGGAGCCCATTTATGCCAAGCTTTACCCATACTCAATGGGGGCAGCTGATTTTGTCAATAACGAAATCCAAGAGTTGCTAAAAAACGGCATAATACAAAAGTCAAAGTCCCCCTACAACAACCCAATATGGGTAGTAGACAAAAAGGGCACTGACGAAGCGGGCAACCGCAAAATGCGGCTCGTATTGGACTTTCGCAAATTGAACGAGAGGACGATACCTGATCGCTATCCTATGCCAAATATCTCTATGATACTAGGGAATTTAGGCAAAGCCAAATACTTCACAACACTCGATTTGAAGTCTGGCTACCACCAGATCACTCTGGCAGAGCGTGACCGTGAAAAAACTTCCTTTTCCGTTAACGGAGGAAAGTACGAGTTTCGCCGGCTACCGTTTGGTTTGAAGAATGCTGCCAGCATCTTTCAAAGAACCATCGACGACATACTGCGGGAGCAGATTGGCAAATTTTGCTATGTCTATGTTGATGATGTCATCGTCTTCTCAGAAGACGAAAACGCCCACATACGGCACGTGGATTGGGTTCTTAAAAGCCTGCACGACGCCAACATGAGGGTATCAACGCAGAAATCGCGTTTTTTTAAGAAAAGCGTTAACTTTTTGGGCTTTATTGTCACCAGCAACGGTGCCACAACTGACCCAGAAAAAATTAAGGCCATTCAGGAATTCCCCAACCCAAAAATATATTCGAGGTGAGATCGTTCCTTGGCCTGGCCAGTTATTACCGATGCTTCATTAAAGATTTTGCATCAGTAGCTAGGCCCATCTCCGATATCCTGAAAGGGGAGCATGGAAGTGTCAGTAGGCACAGATCCAAAAATATTCAGGTGCAATTTAGCGAACAGCAACGGCTTGCTTTCCAAAAGTTGCGTAACATTCTGGCTTCAGAGGATGTCATCCTCAACTACCCTGATTACAAGAAGGCATTCGATCTAACGACGGATGCCTCGGCATTTGCCATTGGCGCGGTACTATCCCAAGAGGGAAGACCCATCACCATGATATCTAGGACCCTAAAAGACCGAGAAGTTAACTACGCTACTAACGAGCGTGAACTGTTAGCCATAGTCTGGGCACTGGCAAAATTACGCCATTACTTATATGCAGTAAAAGATATAAATATCTATACTGACCACCAGCCATTGACATTCGCAGTATCGGAATCCAATCCGAATGCGAAAATCAAACGATGGAAAGCTCGCATCGACGAGTCCGGCGCCAAAATGTTTTATAAGCCCGGCAAAGAGAATCTCGTTGCGGATGCCCTCTCCAGACAGCAACTTAACGTTGTGGAGGCGGAAGAAGCTTATTCGTGTGGGGCCACTATTCACAGTGAAGTGTCGCTCACACACACCATCGAAACCACGGATAAGCCATTGAATTGCTTTCAGAACCAGATAACTCTGGAGGAAGCACGCTTTCCGTCTAAACGCAGCTTCGTGCTCTTCGGAAACAAGAGACGGCACAGCATTGACTTCATATGCAAGGAGTCACTGCTTGAGGAGCTGGCGGATGTTATAGTCCCCAAAGGCGTAAACGCCATTCATTGCGATCTGCATACGCTGGCAATGATACAGGATGAATTGGTCCGGCAATTCCCAGCCACCAAATTCTGGCACTGTAAAAACCGTATTTCAGATATTTTCGCAGTCGCTGAGAGACGAGAAATCCTCACCGCTGAGCATAATAGGGCTCACAGATCTGCACAGGAGAATGTCAAGCAGGTACTTTCGGAATACTATTTCCCGAAAATGACCAAGTTAGCGAATGAAATCGTCACTAACTGCAAGACCTGCGCTAAAGCAAAATATGACAGGCATCCTAAAAAACACGAACTCGGCGAAACGCCAGTACCGTCGCATGTGGGAGAAATGCTACACATAGACATTTTCTCCACTGATAAGAAATACTTCCTCACATGCATTGACAAATTTTCAAAGTTTGCAATGGTCCAACCAATTCCCTCTAGAACAATAGAGGATCTCAAACCGGCTCTACTACAACTTCTTAACGTCTTCCCTAAAGCCAGAGTCATTTACTGCGACAATGAACCCTCATTGAACTCGCACACTATTCGGGCCATGCTGGAAAATCACTTCGGGGTTAGCATTTCAAATGCACCGCCACTCCACAGCGTCTCGAACGGACAAGTGGAGCGATTCCACAGCACTCTGGTGGAGCTTGCCAGATGCCTTAAAATCGACAAAGGCATTATCGACACTGTAGAGTTGATCTTGCTGGCTACGTCTAAGTACAACAAGTCTATCCATTCGGTCATCTATAGGAGACCGGCCGACGTGGTAGTCACACAAGCAAGTGACCCGCATTGCGAAATACAGGATAAGATAAGGCTTGCCCAAAATAAGCTAAGAAGCAGGGAAAATACCTCCCGACAAAACCGAGTGTTCAATGTCGGCGACAAAGTCCTAGTGAAATCCAACAGGAGACTAGGCAACAAGCTTTCACCGTTATGCGAAGAAAAAACTGTGGAAGCGGACATGGGGACCACAGTCCTCATTAAGGGGAGGGTGGTCCACAAGGACAACCTTAGATAGGCGAGACACAAACATGTTGTCATTCGCTTGGTAATTTTGTACTATTTTTTTCCATTTTTTATCTCTAGCCACTTGGCATAAGTTTTTGTCCTTATCATGTTTTATTACCATTATTTGTATTCATAACTCATTTACGCTTTATCTCATATGTTTGGTGGTGGGCTACCCAAATGTTATAAAATACTACAACAAATCCAAAATTACAGGTTTAAACCCATACCTCTGCTATTCCTTTTTGCCCTGACGTCGGCGCACGTCACGGACTACTCGCAAGCCAAATACATTCCTATCATTGATGGACGAATTTTAGTATGGGAAGAATTCGCATTTTTGAGACACTCAGCGAATCTCTCAGAGTATAGGCGCGTGGTGGAGGAAACTGGTGGCATGATTGACATGTTTCCCCAGTCCCACATGCAAAAGCTTTTGATCGTAGATGTCGGTCACCTGCGTGACCTTCTCCAATCACTAAGCATCCACCATAGGGTAGCCAGGAGTTTAGACTTCTTGGGAGCGGCGTTAAAAGTAGTGGCGGGAACGCCAGACGCGGAGGACCTCGAAAACATTAAACTTACTGAATTTCAACTTATCAATGCAAACAATAGACAGATAAATATTAACAACAAAGTACAGGAACAAATCAATAGTATTACCACCACTGTCAACCAAATTCTGAGGTCGGCTAAAAAATCCCAAGCTGATACGGGACACCTATACGAGATGTTATTATCTCGGAATAGGATGATTGCGATGGAGCTGCAGAATTTATTGCTAGCAATAGCTCTTGCCAAAATCAATATAGTTAGCCCCAGCATATTAGATCATGCAGACCTGGAAAGTGTGTGGATAGAGGAGCCCACAGATACCCCCATTAGAGATATACTGTCCGTTGCGTCTGTCAAAATATTACAATCCGTTAACATTTTACATTTTATTATTAATTTTCCAAAAATTAAGTCAGCATGTGTCAAGATCACAGTTTTTCCCGTGTCACACCATGACACAGTACTCAGGCTGGAGGACAAGGTCATAGCAGATTGCGACGGAGAGATTCACACAGTCAAAAACTGCTCCGTGTCACCTGGAGCCACATTTTGTCAACTGGCGCTAAGAAGATCATGCGCCCAAGAACTCCACGCTGGGGGTATTGCGCACTGCGATATCCAGCATAGCGATTTGCACCCCATCACCCACGTAGATGAAGGCATTATCATCATAAACGATCGTCCAGCTCGTGTGAGGGTGGACAACGGTACTTACTTCCACTTACGAGGAACTCACCTCATCACCTTCATTGAGAGTGCCATGGTTAACGAAACCCGATACGTCAATCACGACGTGGCCCGGAAAAGGGTACCAGGAGTGGCTAGCTCGCCTTCCCTGAACATCACTCTGGAGCACAACATTCTCAGCCTTCCATACCTTCACCGCTTGAGTGAACTTAACTTGGAACATATTAATTTAATTCGGGAAGATATCAACGGCTATCGTTCACATCAGATAATGCTAATCGCAGGAGCGATCTGCTGCGCGTTGATCTGCGTCGGTCTCACTTATCGGCGAGTCACCCAGGCCAGGAGATCCACGGCCCAACTAAGGCAGGTGATTGCCCAAATAGGGTCGGCCGAGGGCGGCCTTAATTCTGAGGGGGGAGTAGTTAACTAAGTTAACCGGGCGACGGCAATGACCGATCGTCCAAAGGCTCGCTCCGGCCAAATTGCTGACATAGCGTCTGGCCGGAAGCTCGTGCATAGCCGGCAAAGACTACCCATTGGAGTGGCCGCTATGAGTCTCTTTTTTGTTAGCTTTAAGTTTCAGTTTAGATTTGACTTTATATGAATAAAGAGCTGTCGCTCATACAAACTTACTCCGACTACCGTCGTTAAATTCTTATTATTGAAAAACTGTCTGAGTCCCTAGGCCAGCAGGTAAAGAAGGGCAGTCACCCTTCCAACATAATCTTCGTAATTCATCTTGGAGAATTCTACGGCCAGCCGGCCAACCACCACAGCGACGAACCTTACCACCCGCACCCCCCTGGATAAGCTGCAACTGCGAGGGACGACCCGTGGGATAATTAAATAACTAATTTACATATACAAGTGACGTATACGCAAATACCCTAGCTACCAAACCCAACATACAACCTGTATATCCAGAGATACCCATTATTCCAATTGTCAATAACATAAGCCCAGAGCCTACTATTGCAGTTATTCAAATCAACCCGACATAAACATTTTACAATTGTCAATAACATAAGTCCAGAGCCTACTATTACAGTTATTTAAATCAATCCAACATAAACATTTAACCCCTCAGACATAAATCTTTCCCACGCCTTCGATCGGTGGCATCCGAATTATAAACACGCCTTTTTTACATCTTTAGCTTGGTTTCAGAACAAAATCATATCGAACGCAGATTTTCTAGGATTAAGGCCCTATAAATGGAAGGCCGAAACATGAGGCCGACAACAGCCGATGGTTAGCGGACGACGGTGTGCACTCCGCGGATGAGGTTAGGCGGTAGAGATCAGCCGGACAGAGGTTAACGCTGCACGTGTTGTTGGGGCGGCCAAAACCATTACATAATCACACCCCTTTAAACCATCCCGGGGCGCACAAAATATGCGAGTCCAGAGTTAGGGGCGCAGGTCGGCCCTACGGGGTTATTAGGGGTGCCGCTGGCGGTAGTTCGGCTGAAGTCCCAAAAAACTCCTTAAGTTGACGGTTTTTCCATTAAGTTTTTCCGGCGAAACTGCTGCTTGAAATGGCTGCGCATGCACATAGGTAGGTCTTGATGTTGCTGCGCATGCACATGTGTAGGTGCGCCGATGCTGTTGGGTTGGTTTATGCACACATATTTATGCTGGGGGTGCTCCCAGGGACACCGACTTATTTACTGCTCTCGCGGGCACAATCTAAAGAATTCACAATGATCGGGGTCAGCACCAGATAAAAATGGGATTTAATAATGTTAACCAACCTGCTGACTGTGCCCCCGAAATAAATGTTGGGTTGCTGCCGGCCAAATTCGGAAAAATTCAGAAATAAAAGGTATTTTCCTTCAGACAGGCAGCCGCCGAGAGTTGCGTTTATATTTTTTACAGATATTTTCGAACAATATTTATATGCCCTGCACGTGGCTTTCACAAAATTTAATTCTTTTTTTTTTTTTTTAAAGACACAAAACTTGGTGCATGTGCACGCCACGAAGGTTCGATCGAAAAGAAATAGACCGGCATCGGAAACGGATGACTTAGGCTGTAAACGGAAATGCCGTGCAGCTGGTGTAAAACCATGTTTTAAAACTTGCAGCTTTCCGGAGCCTCCCTGGCTCAGCTGGTGGCGATAGTCACGAACTAACGTCTGGCATCCTCCCCCAATTAGTATTTTCTAAAAACACTAATTACTGCTAATCATATGGGATGCACCTGACTAGTCTCCAAGTGTGAACTTACAGCACCCGTCCGATAAAGCATACATTTAGGCTGAACTAAATAAAACGTTCTTCAGGCGCCGCTACAGTAACGATCCAATTCTCATTTATCCAGATTTTGAAAAGAAGCTCGATTTAACAACAGATGCAAGCAATTATGCATTAGGTGCAGTACTATCCCAAGAAGGCAAACCCATTTGTTTTGCCAGTAGAACATTAAATGAACATGAGTTAAATTATGCAGCTATTGAAAAATAATTATTAGCTATTGTATGGGCGACTAAGTATTTCCGCCCCTATCTCTTCGGAAGAAGTTTTAAAATATGCTCTGACCATAAACCGCTTGTTTGGTTACATAACATAAAGGAACCTAATATGAAATTACAGCGTTGGAAAGTACATTAAAGGAAAAGAGAATTACGTAGCAGATGCTTTGTCAAGGATTATAAAGAAAGAAACTAAAGATAATAAAATTGAAGAAGTATTTCAAAATGAAGACGATTTAGATACTACTGCAGCAACGGTGCATAATGCACAAGAAGATAATGGTGATTGCATACAAATTACCGAACGACCAGTTAACGTTTTTAATCACCAACTTATATTTGAAAAGGGAAATCAAGACACTAACGAACTTAATCACTACTTTAATAAAACTATTAATAAAATAATTAACAGTGACATGACTGAAATCTTGGCAAAAGACATAATTATAAAATTTATATGTGGACACAATTTTGTTATGTACATTTATAATGACGAAGACTTTGCTATTTTTCAACGAGCCTATATGAAATTAATTAAACCAAATACAGAAACGAAATTAATGACAACTTCAGTTATACTTCCCAACTTGCCCACATATGCAGACTTTCACCAGAAAATATAAGAAATACATGAAATACATCAAGGTATAAAAAAAACTTATGACGATTTTAAAACTAAATACTATTTCCCAGACGCACAAAAACTTATTCAAAACATTATTTATAAATGTAAAATTTGAAATTTATGCAAAGCAGAGCACAGAAAAGTTGATATTCCTTTTGAAAAACTCCAGAAACCAAAAATATTGGCGATAAATACGTTATAGACTATTACTTTATTGACCAACGTAAATTTTTAAAAAGTATCGACATTCATTCAAAATTCATTTCTATTATTGAAACCAAAATTACAGATTGGATTGAAAGTAAAAAAGCTCTTCTAAAAATTTTTAGTATGATAGGTAAACCAAAAACAATTAAAATGGATCAAGATCCTGGCCTAATATTTAAATCATTACAAAATTGGTTACAAAAGGAAAATATCAATATTGAAATAACAACTAGCAAGAATGGTATAGCCGACATAGAAAGGGTCTATAAAACAATGAATGAAAAGCTTAGAATTATCAATAAACTTACAGACGCTGAAGATACATTAATGAATATAGAAAAAGCGACATACGTTTATAATCATGAAATAACCCATGATGCCACAGGTAAAACTCCTGCCGAAATATTTCTTTATAGCATAAAACCGAACAAAAATATACAAAAACGGAAAAAATAAAAAAGGAACATGAAATAGATTTAGAATACACTAAAGTTGAAAAAGAAATGAAACGTAAAGCTAAATTAGTAAACCCATTCAAAAAAACAGGAGCATTAGAACAAAAAGATGAAAAGCACTGGCAAGAAACTAATAGGGGTCATAAAGTAATAAAACACAGAAGTAAATTCAAAAAAGCTAAAATGCATAATCTCTCTCATCATTCCAGTGAGACTGACAGTACTAACTCTGATACTGAAATTGATCATGATACTGACATGGACGAAAATACCATTGATAACAGCTCAACAAATTAGCATTACACCCATTACTTCGAACAACGGTTATTTACTTCTGAACACAGGGACTATAAAAATATCTCTAAATTATGAACACCATATGATTAAAATAAATCAAACTAAAATATTTGAAACATACATATTAAGATTTTATAAAGTACGAAAACCAATTTAAACACGTACAGGACACTGCTTTAACATTGAAACAATTAAAACATGAAATCAAGGGAATTACTTCGTCACAAAGAAAAAAACGGGGATTAATCAACTTTGTAGGGATAGCTTACAAATATCTATTTGGAACATTGACTGAAGATGATAAAAAGGAGTTGGAAGATAAACTAGAAAACTTACAGAAAAAAATAATTGAAAACAAAGAATTTAATGACATAATTCAAATAATAAACGAGTAAATAATAAACTGACTCGTAACAGATGAAGAAGAGGAAGATGCTTTGCACATTTTTAGATACTCCCTAAATATATTTCTAGAATACATTGAGGATTTACAAATGAGTTTACAATTAACAAGAGTAGGAATATTTAATCCTAAAATATTAATAAATGAAGAGTTAGAAAACATAAACGAAGAAAAACAAGAGAGAACGCTATAGTCGGGTGCCCCGACTATCAGATACCCGTTACTCAGGTAAAAGGAGTGCGAGGGAGATGGAGATAGAAACTTTGATCAGGCATAACTTTTTAACGAATGGTCCGATTTGAAAAATTTCTTCTACATTTCGATAGGTATTGATAAACAGAATAAAACTGCATTTTTACTTTTCCGAAATATTTAAATTTTTAAAATCGTATATAAGCGATTGTGGGCGTTAAAGGGGGCGTGGCACCTTTTTGAAACAAACTTGCGCTGCGTAGGAACTCCTAGAATCTGCATGCAAAATGCCAATCTTCTAGCTTTTATAGTTTCCGAGATCTCAGCGTTCATACGGACAGACAGACAGACAGACGGACAGACAGACGGACAGACGGACAGACGGACAGACGGACAGACAGGACAGACGGACAGACGGACAGACGGACATGGCTAGATCGACTCGACTAGTGATCCTGAACAAGAGTATATATACTTTATAGGGTCGGAAACGCTTCCTTCTAGCTGTTACATACTTTTGCACGAATACAATATACCCTTTTACTCTACGAGTAACGGGTATAATTACTATCAATCAAAACTTCAGCTTGGTTAAGCAAAATGTCAACACACTTTTGTATCAGAAAATGAATCTGTAAAATACATTGAACCTAACATCATTATTACTTATAATTTAAGTGAAACACAAATTAAGCAAGATTGCGAAATGTTCAACAAAACAATTCAGGGTAACAATCTAATACAATTAAGTCAATGCTCCTTAGAAATAAGAGATATAAAATTTACAACTTCAAAGAATATAAATGAATATAAAATTATATTATCCAGCACTAATGTTACTTTATATGAACCAATACTATTGTTAAAACTTATATTACCCTTCAACAAAAACAAGAAATTTTGTTTAAATTCAACAAGGATGTTGAATCTTCTAAAGGAGGGGCGAGTGAAGTATACGCAAATACCCTAGCTACTAAACCCAACATACAACCTGTATATCCAGAGATACCCATTATTCCAATTGTCAATAACATAAGCCCAGAGCCTACTATTGCAGTTATTCAAATCAACCCGACATAAAAATTTAACAATTGTCAATAACATAAGTCCAGAGCCTACTATTACAGTTATTTAAAGCAATCCAACATAAACATTTAACCCCTCAGACATACATAAATCTTTCCCACGCCTTCGATCGGTGGCATCCGAATTATAAACACTTCACACGCCTTTATCGACGACGGCAGACATAAACAATATTCAGACATTTAAACAAAGGGTCCAGCCTGAGTACCCATTCGTCAGCATAAAAGCTTTGGCCAATCCAAATTAATTAAACAAAAGATGCGGTCTAGAAACAATCCCATCAGGCCACAGTTTTGACCAATCAAAATTATCTAATCAAAGTCCACTTTCGCTGCTCGCGCGCTGTCACCGGTAGAAGCCAGAGTTATAAGAATAATGTATTTTGGAAATTCAGTTTGAGATTGGGGATCTAACTTGAAAGAACTTTACCAATAAAGACTCCGCTATATATTAAAATAAAAATCGCTTTTTTTTTAAATATTCCGAACCGAAAAACATAATTTACATAAATAAATATTTAATTTATTCAATAGTGAATCCCTTTGGATATTAAAACACAAACAAAAAATTCGACCCAAATTAGTGCAAAAATAAAATTCCCCCCAATAAATTAAATTTAGTGGACTCCAATTATAGCTTTGCAAAAATTAAAAAGGTAAAAGTTGAGAATTGTGAAAAGTTATAATTCCAGAATTAAATGCCCGGCAAATTTTCTGCCGCGCACTACGTGCGCTCGGTATATTATAATTATTGAATTATTAAAATAAATAATAATATAAGTTAATATAATTAACTTAAATAACTCCCCTTCACTGCTTGCGTTCAGCTTATTCCTCTCGTTGGTTATTATTTTTAAATTTAATAAATTTAAAAACAACATTTTTTTGTACATTTACATTACAATTAAAAAAAAAAACTAAAATAAATTAAATTTAAAACTCTTCGATACCAAAACAAAAAAAAAAAAGATGCCAAAATCAGAAAGTAACAACAAGGACATCGAAGAGTTGAGAAACCAACGAGATGAATATATGAGGAGTATAGAGCGAACGCAAAGATATTTAAATGAGGCTCGATTCTCTTTAAATACGGTTGAGTTAGAGTGTCGATTAGAAATCCTAAATGCGCACATCAAAAATGCTTCGCTTATACAAAATAAAATTGATGCGAAAGATGGAGATGATGTGTACCGCGAACAGTTAGAAGAAACTGCGATAATAGCAAAATTTTTGCTAATTTCCCTAATTGCGGAAACAAAGCGTAGGAGCGTCGACAATTCCGCTCCGCCGGCAACGCGCACACCCCAATGCCGTTTGCCGAGCGTCGTTCTTCCAACCTTCAGCGGAAAACATTCCGAATTTAAAAATTGTATAAGCCTTTTGTTCACAAACACAACATAACATCACAATCGAAAAATTCAACCATCTAATATCGTGTTT
Organism: Drosophila fuyamai; assembly: GCA_018153365.1. Taxonomy (NCBI): domain Eukaryota; kingdom Metazoa; phylum Arthropoda; class Insecta; order Diptera; family Drosophilidae; genus Drosophila; species Drosophila fuyamai. The sequence goes on along the minus strand of JAECXW010000412.1, from coordinate 126,106 downwards.
GGCTGGAGACGCGCTAGAAACAGTCAGGGCATTCTAAGTTACCGCGGATAATTATCCAAAAGCTCTGGCTACCCTAAGGCGGGTGTACGATAATGATTGTTTAATTTTGACAATATATCGACACTGTAGCGCTGTACGATTTTCTTTTGTCCATTGGGGATGACAAACGTATTACGAATGCCATACTCATTCATCTAGTAATGGGCAAAGTCGATGCAGGAACTAAATGAAAATGGGAAGAACAGTTAGATTATACCTCGATTCCTCTTTGGAGCGAGTGTGAGTCGGCCCTGAACAAGCGCTATCAGCATATGGTTGCCGAAGAAGCGTGTAAGCCAAAAATTTTTCAGCAGAGCCATGCCTATCCAAAGAAGAATGGAAACAGGAGTTTTTCGTTTGTTGCTGCCATGGAGGACCCCGTAGTATGTGTGTTTTGCAACTCAGCAGAACATCAAGTAAGAAATTGCACTGCTTTTGCTGCCCTAACAGTTCAGCAAAGATTCGATTTCGCAAAAAAGGCTCCCTTATGCATTAACTGCCTCCGTAAGGGCCACACGGTAAAAAGATGCAAATCGAAAAGATGCAGGTTGTGTTAGTCCCCACACCACACATTGCTGCACATTTATTCGCCATCAAATCTCGCGTTGCCACCTCCTCCATTCTTCTTCAAGCCCCAAAAAATAGATATGCTTATAGACGCAGACTCGTTCTTTGAACTATTGTCAGTCGGCCAGATAATGCAAGGGCCTGAGTTTCCCATTTTGCAGAAAACAGTTCTCGGCTGGATAGTGTCAGGGAGATGTGCCTGGTACATCTTAGCTGCCAGGAGGAAGTGTTGGAGTCAATAGACACAAACCCTGCAGAAATTTTGGTCTGTGGAGGACTTGCCGCCCAAGGCCATGGTCCATACTCCTGAGCAGCAACTTTGTGAGCAACACTTTGAGAAAAATACTCAAAGATTGTCTCCCGGAGATTTTCGGTTCGTCTGCCGTTCAAATCTGACCCAAACACTCCTGGTTCATCATATGAAGTTGCGAAACGTTGATTTTTGTCGCTTGAAAGAAGATTATCCAAAGATCCTTCTTTAAAAAAGATGTATATGGAATTCATGGAAGAATATGAAGCCATGGGCCACATGTCTTCCACTAACAATAAAATTCCAGACAGTCCGCACTATTTCATTCCGCACCAATGCGTGCTGCGACCTCATAGCACCTCGACAAAGTTGAGAGTGGTATTCGACGCCTCGAGCCGTACATCGACGCAGGTCGCGTTGAATGACATCCTGATGGTTGGCCCCACCATTCAAGAGGAGCTGTATTCGACCCTGCTTCGGTTCAGACTGCAGCAGACGTAAAAAATATGTATCGTCAAGTAATGGTTGACGAAGCTGACCGAAAGTTTCAGCTCATAGTGTGGAGACGAGATCCATCTGAATCTCTAATAATCTTAAAGCTGAACAAATTCGCCAGCACCCTATCTGGCGATTCGGTGTTTAATGCGGCTTGGAGAGATCGCGCAGGATTCGTGTCCAAAAGCCGCTCAGGTCATTCAGAATGTCTCTTATGTTGAGGACCTGCTAAGCCTTCGAGACGAAGTTTCTCAGGTACTGCAAGAGGCAGGATTTCAATTGGCAAAGTGGTTTTCTAACTGCCCAGAGTTGTCCGCATCTGAAAGCGCTGTCATGCCGCTAACGGCAGACTCAGACGTAACTAAAACCCTTGGCGTGGTTTGGTTGCCGGGTAAAGATTACTTTCAATTTCGGTTGGATGACTCTTTACTGGACCTTCGTGCGACAAAACGAAACATACTGTCGGTGACTGCCCGACTTTTCGATCCGCTTGGCCTATTGTGTCCTCTAGTGAATAAGGCAAAAATGTTGTTGCAGGAACTGTGGCTTCGAAAGTTAGACTGGGACGAGTCGCTGCCGATGCAACTGCAGACATCTTGGGAACAACGGGAATATCTTTTAAGGGAACGCTATTGCAGCTGGCCAAGATCAAGTTATCGCGATTCGTTCATACAGACGCCAAAGTCCCGTCAGAAATACATGGTTTCGCTGACGCTTCCATGCGAGCATATGGAGCGTGCATCTACGTTTGCACTAGTACCGCTGAAGGTTTAAAAGTATCTTTATTAACAGCAAAATCCAAAGTAGCTCCCCTCAAGACGAAAACTTTGCCCCGCCTTGAGTCGTGCGCACCTTATTGCGGATCTTTATAATCGTGTAAGACCATTGCTTAATTTTCCGATTACAAAAGTGTTCCTCTGGACGGAATAGGATATCACTTTGCATTGGATCAAACCGAGTTGCGGAGATTTAAGAACGGTCGGAAAAAGCAATCTGGTGACATGACCCCGCGAAAGTAAACCCAGCGGACATCGTGTCACGGGGATGTAACGTTGAGGAACTTACAGCTCCCATTTGGTTCGCTGGGCCATCGTTTTTGCTCGATGCAGAACAAGATTGGCCTGTAAATCGACACTTCGAAATACCTGCTGATGTCGTATCGATGGAATTACGCAAATCAGCATTGGCGCTTGTGGTAATCCCAGAGCCCAATTATGTGCTTCAGAAAATAGAATCCTTTTCGTCGCACATAAGGCTTCTAAGGGTTTTCGTGTGGGTATTACGGTCGCAGCCCTTTGGAGAAAGTATTACAGCAAGAGAACTGAATTTTGCGTTCGAGAAAATTGTGGAAGTGATCCAATCTCACGAGTTTAGTGACGACATAGGTAAAATTCGGAAAAATAAACCGGTAGCAACGAATACACAAAAACTAAGCCCTTTTCTCCAGGAGAATTAATTAGATTGGTGTTCCTCGACATTGCTGCGAGTTGGGGGTCGGTTATTGAGTGCTCCTATCCCGTACGAAGGCAAATTCCCGTTGTTGTTGTCGAAAGGCTCACAGTTTGTTAAAACTTAGGTGTCCTACCTGCACGTTACAAATTGTCATGCTGTCCCTCGAGCTCTTGTTAGTGTGTTGCGAGAAAAGATATGGTTGGTTAATGCGCAGGAAGTTTGCCGCAGAACAGTTCGTTCTTGCATTCGTTGCTTTCGGTGCAAGCCCAAATCATGGGGAACTTACCATCAGACAAACTTCGAGCTCTCCGCCCTTTTAATATCTGTGGTGTTGATTTTTGTGGCCCATTTAACACAACGTATCGTATCTGTGGTAAGCCACCGTACAAATCATATGTGGCATTGTTTGTATGTTTTGCGTCCAAAGCGGTCCACTTAGATTTAGTGTCTAACCTCACCACTGATGCGTTTTTGTTGGCATTCCAAAGGTTCGTGAGTCGACGCGGGATTCCGGAGAAGGTGTGGTGCGACAACGCGACGAACTTCGTCGGAGCCGATCGTCACATGAGAGAGTTCCGGGCCTGTCTGGAGGAGCAGGGGGGCGGTATCGCAACATTCGCATCAAGAAAAGGATGCGAGTTTGCGTTCATTCGGCGGACTTTGGGAGGCAGGTGTGAAGATTGCAAAGTACCTGTTCCTTCGGACAGTCGGCGAAGACATCTTGACCGCGGAGGAGCTCGGAACTCTCCTCACCAGCATGGAGGCCGTTCTCAACTCCAGGCCCCTCGGAGCGATCAGCACGGATCCCAACGACGGCGAAGCCCTAAACCCAGGCCATCTCCTGATCGGCGGGCCGCTCCTAGCTCCACCCTCAGCAGCGCTCCCGGACCAAGTCAGCCCAACCTGCTTACGACGATGGCGCAGTGTCTCGTGTCTCAGGCACAGGTTTTGGCAGCGTTGGTCCCGGGAGTTCGCCTCCAGGCGAAAAACAAGTGGCACCAGGAGGTTCCAAATGTCGACGTGGGAGCTCTTGTCGTCGTCGCCGAAAACAATCTTCCGCCGCAGCAGTGGATGATGGTGCGGATCGTGGCGGTGCACCTCGGCGCTGACGGCACGGTCCGAGTGGCGGACGTGAAGACGAAGGATGCGACGTATCGGCGAGCGGTCCATAGGTTGGCGGTGCTGCCTGTGGCATGAAGACGGCGGTCCTTCAGAGGGGGCGGTGTTCGCGCACTTCGCATTGTTTTATATTTGTTGAATAGTGTAAGGCGGGAGCGGGAGCGCAATAAAGATTTAATCGCTCTCGCGAATTCGCCTCGTCTCTCGTTAAAAGTTATTAAAGTTATGCCCTCTTCCCACAGAGTCCATCCGTTTGAAACGGTTGGGATTTTTGACAAATGTGAAACTCCGATTCCCACAGAGCACATCCACCATCCACCATCCGATGTCAGCTGATCTGAACAGCTGTGGCTCATCATTTCAGCCCGTTGCGTTTTGCACAACATTTGAAATGAGCACAACAGCGTTGTAAATGATACTTGGTGACAGACTGCAAGTGATCTACGCGAACAACCAAATCGAACTAATAGGTCTGTAGATTTTTGCCAGCCTGCCGAAAATATATGCACCACTTTTGCCCAATATTGTCTAAATGGTAGCAAATCAATTTCATTATATATAAATGTTTATTTTTTGTTCTCTCGTTCTCCAATGTGCTCCAGGTTGTGAGTACGGTATGCGCCTAGGGAACAGCGGAGCAACTCTTAATGCTGCCAGAGGGATGAATCAGTAGTTAATTAATTATTACAAGTACAAACAGCATTTTTTTGATTTGGCGCCTTCCTTTTTGAAAAGTTACCCGCCATTATTTTTTAAATTTTCGTAGTGAATTTTCCAATTTTCACTGTCAAGAAGAAGAACTCAGAGTTGCACCGAAAAAACATCACCTAACTATCGCATAAAAAGTCCGTCAAATTCGGATGGGGAACTAACTGGGAATTTTCGGAACGGCAAAACCTTATGGACCATCCGTTCAACGGATGATGGATGGTGGATGGATCTCTGTGGGAAGGCAGCATTAGTGTTAAATCGAACCCGATCAGCGTCACTCCTTTTCGTCTCTTTCGTTCGCAAATAAATCGTTGCTCTCCAATCCCAAGTCGCGTATTTTGTTAATACAAAATAGTATTAAAATTTTCAATTATAAAGTAAACGAGGATGGAAGCTAACTTCGGCAAGCCGAAGTTTATATTCTTTTGCAGACTTTGCCGAAATTGCTAAATACTGCAAATATGTCATATCAAAATTAGAAAAAATGGCATATTTTCGCAGCCTTAAACAATTTTTCCTACGGAAGCTATTAGATATTGATGTGCGATGCATGCGATTTTACCTTGACATGCGATTTACCTTGAACGAGGTATGCGTAAATAAATAAGACTTGGAAAAATGTATGTCAATAGCTTATACACTGCGCAAAGTATTCTGAAAAACATTAAATTTGGACCGATTTTACCCTATTGTTCCTATGGGAGCTATAGGATAAAGACGTCCGATCGCCACGCGCTTTTACCCTGAGCACGATATGCATCAAAAAATAAGATTTGGAAAGATTTATGTCAATAGCTTTTACACTGCGCGAAATATCATCAATTCTTGCAAGATATATCCGATTGTTCCTATGGGAGCTATAGGATATAGACGTCCGATCGGGGCGATTTTCAAACTTGATCTGCGTACACATGTTTTAGGACGAGAGTGAAAGTTTCAGATCGCTAGCTTTTAATCTGAGCTCGCAAACGATATTGAAACAGACGGACAGACGGACCGACGGACATGGCTATATCGACTCCCCTATTGATCCTGATCAAGAATATATATACATTATAGGGTCGGAAACGTCTCCTTCACTGCGTTACAAACTTCTGACCAAAATTATAATACCCTCTGCAATGGTATAAAAATTACTGCAGTGAACAGCAAATTAACGAATCTATTTAAAACAAGTAAGAACGCTATAGTCGAGTGCCTCGACTATTAGATACCCGTTACTCAGTTCAAATTATCAATTTGAATTTGGCGATCTCTTTGAGCTGGCAGCTTTACAGCACGACAGCTGTGTTTATTATTGAGTGCAATGCTTACATATGTATGTACATACACACATACGCCATTATTTGACTCAGACCTCCAATTTGGCCAACTTGATTTGATTTGCATAGTTCTTGGGATATAGTTCGGTATTGACAAATGAAAACCATCGCAATTTCCTTTAATATAAATCCTTATCGAGAATTACCGTTGACTCTGTTGAGCGCCTTGGCCAGCTGTTCCAAAGTCATCCGTTAGATGGCGCTATTGTATAAACACTTCGAAGAAGCAAACAGAGGCAGGAAACTCAGTCATAATAAATCGTAATCGATCTCGTGTCTATTTTGAGACAAAGTTCGGTGGCCGCTCCACTTAAATTCGACTGTCGAAGATATTGGAGACTTTAATTTTTAAGAAGTATAAGAAACATACATTCAAATAAGCACAGCAAAAGTACTTTCGTCCATTGCTCCGATAATCAGGACCTTTTATTCATCTGCACTGCCCCACAAGCCTACCTGTCGCGTGTCTATTTTAGAACAAAGTTCTTATTGTGTGGCCACTCAATTTTGACTGTCGCAGAAATTGTGAAATTTAATTTTTAAGAGGTATAGAAAAATAAATTTAAATTTGCATAAAATTTACTTTTGTTACTAAAGCCTAGTATCCAGATCGACAAACGATTACGCTAGCGTAAAAGCTTTAATCTTTCCAGTTGGCCAAAGTTTCGAGACTTCATCCGAACTGTGCTTACTACGGTCTTACTGTCAATCAGCTGGGTTTGTTGACATACAAAAAACCCAACAAAGTTAAATTAAAATTAAGTTAATTAAAATGTCGAGTTCAAAAAACACAAGCGTGATTTTGGTTGTCAGCATGGCGGCATGTATTGTAGCCTTAGAGGAAGAGGACAAACGACAGCGGCGGAAGGGCCCTTAAAGGCGGATATGCTTTCGACGTAAGTAATACTGTTCAATAATGTATTAATATTCGTGCACTAAAAAATATTTTCTTATTATTTGAAAGTTTCAAAACTTGTTGCAGACTCCCTCAATGTTTTTCGAAAACTTTCATATGCCTCAGAAGAGTTTTAACACTCTTTTTGGAATGGTGGTACCTTATACCGAAACGGAACACTCACTAAGAGTTTTAGAGTAATTATATTTTAAATATTTAGTCTTAGATAACATTATATATATATTTCTATTAGATTTGTTTAATCTCGTAGCTTTGTTAGTGTAATTTACGCTTTCTATACTTGCTAGAACTCTTTTACTCCCTCTCAATCTCTCCCGCTCTATTTTATAACTGTAATTTACTCTCTATGAACTTCTGGTAGACTTGTTCGTTTATTTCTCTAACTCTTTCTCTCTCTCTCTCTCTCTCTCTCTTGCATGCTTTACATTGCATTTGTTTATTGATTAAAGTTGTTGTGTTGCACAAGCCACGCTCAGTCGATATAAGATTTATTCTCTCGTGCTCTCTTTATTCGACTTAATTTCGTGATCTCGCGCTCTTACATTTTTTGACAATTTGATTTGATCCCAGTGCCAAATTTACTTTGAGGTATTTTTCATATTCTTATTTTTATACCCTTGCAGAGGGTATTATAATTTTGGTCAGAAGTTTGTAACGCAGTGAAGGAGACGTTTCCGACCCCATAAAGTATATATATTCTTGATCAGGATCAATAGGGGAGTCGATATAGCCATGTCCGTCTGTCCGTCTGTCCGTCCGTCCGTCTGTCCGTCTGTCCGTCTGTTTCAATACCGTTTGCGAGCTCAGTTTAAAAGCTAGCGATATGAAACTTTCACAATCGTCCTAAAACATGTGTACGCAGATCAAGTTTGAAAATCGCCCCGATCGGACGTCTATATCCTATAGCTCCCATAGGAACAATTGGATATATCTTGCAAGAATTTATGATATTTCGCGCAGTGTAAAAGCTATTGACATTAATCTTTCCAAATCGTATTTTTTTATGCATACCTTGATCAGGGTAAAAGCGCGTGGCGATCGGACGTCTATATCCTATAGCTCCCATAGGAACAATAGGGTAAAATCGGTTAAAATTTAATGATTTTTAGGATATTTCGCGCAGTGTAAAAGCTATTGCTATACATTTTTTCAAATCGTATTTTTTTATGCATTCCTTTATCAAGGTAAAAGCGCGTGCTGATCGGACGTCTATATCCTATAGCTCCCATAGGAACAATACGGTGAAATCGGTCAAAATTTCATGTTTTTTAGAATATTTCGCGCAGTGTATAAGCTATTGATGAAAATTGTTGAGATGAGTGGCTTTATGAGGCAGACTCGAGACAGCTTATTGAATATCTCAGGAGCTTTTAAACAACTCAATGAGGGGTTCAATTCCGTCTGTGCACAGTTTAATAATAAAAAATTATTAACCGAGTCGCCTAAACGTAAAAAAGCCAGTTTAACCGCCGTTAATATGATTGTGGAATCCACCCCAAATCCGAACTTGGTAGCAGCAGTTTCTGTTGACACAGGGGTAAATGAACCAACTGTGCCTATGGATACAGCTAGTTCGGGTGGTACCTCTGTTTCCAGAATAAAAGCTACAGTACTGGCTAAGTCAAAGAATTCGTTGCCGACCGTACCTACAGGTACAGTAGAAACCGTTCCTGGTCCTCAGCCCAGTGTGGTTCAGACTGCTGGTGGGGGCCGTAAGAAACTTTCAGTTGTTCCACAAAGGAAGCAATTATTTGTTTCTAGATTCACCCCAGATACCACATCTGAGGATGTTTTGGATTTTATACGTGAAAAATTCCCATCCGAGGATATTGCAGTTGAACAATTTCGATTTTCTTACGCTCGTAGGATATCGTCTTTTAAAATATTTGCTCCGCCTGATGTGTTTAATGTGTTACTTTCTGAAAGTTTTTGGCTTAATGATGATTTAGTAATTAAAGAATTTGTTCCATATAAACCGAGAACAAATAACAGGCCTTCCACTGTGCCAAAAAACTAAATAGTTTATTTTTGGTGTATCAAAATGTTAGGGGACTAAATATGAAGCTACACAAGCTTTATGCCGACTCCTCTGCATTCACCGAAGATATTTTGGCTTTTACGGAAACTTGGCTAAAACCAGAGATATCTGACTCTGAAGTTCTGTCAAATAACTTTAATACTTATAGGACCGATCGCTCCTCACGTAGGGGGGGCGGTGTACTGATTGCTGTTACCTCTAGCCTAACATCCGAAAGAATTCTCACTCATATCCCAAACGAAATTGAATTTGTAAGTGTGAAAGTTTCTTTGCAATCTTTATCTATTTTTGTTACATGTTCCTATATTCCACCTGGCTCTGATCTAGTAATTTATGAGCACCATCTGTCCGCAATAAAATCCGTTCTATCCCTGCTTTCTAACAGAGACCTTTTGATTGTTTTGGGTGACTTTAATCTACCTGATATTTCTTGGTCTCCTCCCACTGACTCACTTGTCGCTATACCTTTATCCGCCCATGATTTTGTAGATGGCCTTTTCGAATTATCGTTACAGCAAGTAAGCTTTATACGAAATTCTTTAAATAGTCACGGCATGTAGAATTGAAGCTCTTGTTGTACCTGAAGACCGATATCATCCAACAATGGAATTGACAATTTGCCTACCCTGCTCTGATACCCTCTCTCCTTTAGTGCCCCCAACTAAAATGAGATGTTTTCGTAAATGTGACTATAATAAACTTAACGATATGATTTGTCATTATAATTGGACAGACTTGTACAATTGTACAGACATTGAAAGTGCCACTGAACTATTCTATATAGCGTTAAATACTTTTTTTAATGAATGCGTTCCTGATAGGTTTCCTTTAAACCTAAGCAGGCCTCCTTGGTTTACCAATGCGCTTCAAAGACTTAAAAACCTTAAATCAAATACTTATAAAAAGTATAAAAAATAGGGTAAGCCATTAGATTTTTCGAAATATGTAGTGTCCCGATCGGATTTTAATGTTCTCAACAGTCATTGCTATTCTATGTATCTAAATCGATGTAAATTTGAATTTTCAAATGATCCGAAACAGTTTTTCAGCTTTGTTAATGCCAAGCGTAAGTCATCGGCATTGCCTTCATCGGTACGTCTAAACTCAATGGAGGCATCGACGGATTCTGACATTGCTGATTTATTTGCTGAGTTTTTCCAAACCACTTATAGTTCGACAGCTTGGTCAAATTCTAACAAATTGTATTTTTTCCCCTTTAATTACTGAAAACTCTCTCTTAATAGATTTAGAAACAACAACGCCGACTTATTCTCCCGGTCCGATGGACTTCCTGGATGTGTGCTCAAGTTTTGTGCGTCAACCATTTGTAAACCGATTCTTAAACTTTTTAATTTGTCTATTTCATCATCAGTTTTTCCTACTATCTGGAAGGACTCTTTTATTATTCCACTTCATAAAAAGGGTGCGAAGGCTGATGCCAAGAATTATAGAGGTATTTCCAAATTGTCGGCAATTCCTGAAGCATTTGAACGTATTATCACTTCTCACTTGCAACATTTATGTTCCTCGCTTATATCACCGTGTCAGCATGGTTTTGTTAAGCGAAGATCGACCACCTCCAACCTTCTTGAATTGTCATCTATTGTAATAAATGGATTTAAAAAAAAAATGCAGACTGACGTTATATATACAGATTTTAGTAAGGCCTTTGACTCCGTCAACCACTCTCTTCTCTTATTCAAATTAGATCTGCTTGGGTTTCCTGGTAATCTATTAACTTGGATTTGAAGTTACTTGAATGGTAGGACTCAGAGGGTTATATTCAAGAATTCTGTTTCAAAATTGATCTACGTGACATCTGGAGTCCCTCAGGGAAGTCATCTGGGCCCTTTGCTGTTTACTTTGTTTATCAACGATCTTCCCTCTATCATAACACATTCTCGTATTCTAATGTATGCTGATGATGTTAAGCTTTGTTTATCATATAATGATATAGCGTCGGGATTTAACTTACAGTCAGATATTGATTGTTTTCATGAATGGTGTGAGTACAACCTTTTAAAGTTTAACTACCTTAAATACAACGTCATGACTTTTTATAGGGGTACTCCTACGTTTATTAGTTATTTTCTTGAAAATACGTCACTCGACCGTATATATTCAGTTAACGATTTAGGTGTTCTTCTTGACCCTAAACTTAAATTTGACTGCCACATAATGTCCACTGTTAATAAAGCCATGAGTGCTCTTGGCTTTATAAAGCGTTGGTCAAAAGAATTTGATGACCCTTATACGACCAAATTATTATTTACCTCCCTTGTCCGTCCTATTTTGGAATATTGTTCGTCGGTTTGGAGTCCACAATATCAAGTGCACATTGACCGTATTGAGTCGGTACAAAAAAAAATTTTTCTTTTTGCCCTTCGTAATTTGAACTGGGATCAAAACGTAAGGCTACCTTCCTACCAGAGTAGATTACTGTTGCTTAATTTACCTACACTTGTAAATCGTAGAAAAATGCTTGGTACTATTTTTATGCATAATCTTATAAGAGGTGATATTGATTCTGCAGAACTTGTAAACCGCCCAACTTTCAATATTCCTGTTAGACTAACACGAAATTATATCCCTCTAAATTTGCCACGATGTTCATCAAATTTTTGTCTACACGAGCCCTTTCGCGTTCTATGTAATACTTATAACAACTTTTATCATCTAATTTGCATTTCCACTTCTATCCCGTTATTAAAAACTAATATTTTAACTCATTTGCGTTTCTCTTAATTGTGCCTTTTATTTTTCACTTGTGTCTTGCCTCTATTTAATTTATGTATTTTCCTCGCGAACTCGCATTTTTTGCCCAAATTGATAATAGGGCCCGCGCGTAACAAGCACGTGCTTGGTGTCGTTGGGCCACTTGTTTGTACTGCTCGTAGTGCATCAACGTCCATCAGAATATTCAGTGGCGGATCCAGAGACGATTCTTGGGGGGGGAAATGTTGTATTTTCATTTTTTTATTGCAGAGAATATTTTTCTAGCAAACAAGTGAAATTTTCAGGTTCTGCGGTTCCAATGGGGTGAAAATTTCCCTAATTTCCCCCCCTCGTGGATCCGCCACTGTATATTTTGTATGCTTTTGTTTAGATTTCTTGCGTCTGGAGACCTGCAACGCCACATTGGATTAACTTATCGGATCAGAAAGCAACATTTTGGAGTAATTCTCCTTTATTTGCTTATTTGTCATTTGGACTGCTTTGCGGGACGAGTGGACAACAGGCAATATGCTGATGTGGGTTAAAGGCTTCAAAGACGAATGGAACTTTCCTAATTGTATTGGAGCAGTCGACGGAAAGCATGTGGCGATAAAAGCCCCGCCAAATAGCGGAAGCCTTTTTTACAATTATAAGGTAAGTACATTTTAAATGCCAATAGAATTTAATAACAAAATCGTTTCTAATATTTTATAAAAAATTATTTTATTTAATAGAAATTGGGCAACTTACCTAGGAATACAGTTCTTTGGGCAGCTCAGACAGGCCGACCTCCAGCTCCGATTCCGCGTCCAAAAAGCCATCTTCAGTTGGGTCCAGAGACTCGTCCATGGAGTAGTCCATTGCTTGCGCTCCGTCGCTCTCAGCAAAGATAGATTGGGTTGCTCTGTAAAATATATTATATTAGTATAATGTTAGTAAATTCTTGGCCAGAACATACTGCCTCTGCGTGGATAAGTCCGGGAAGAAGCCCATGTTGGGGGCGAAATCCCACTCCGCAGCACCTGTTGGCTTCTCCAATGGGTCTCCTCCAGCACTTCCACTCTTTGGTTGCTAGCTTTTATGGTATTTAAAGCTGTCCCGCAGAGACTTCCACGCCAGCTTGCAAATATTATCTAAACATAAATATTGCATATACAATATTTAACGTTAACAAATATTTAATAATGTATAATTATAACTTACCATCTTTATCCATTTCCTATGCGATTTCCTCCCACGCTCTTTTTATAAATGTTGCATTAAAATGCCTTTTATTTGAAAGGTCCCACAATTCTGGGCGCGACTTTTGCGGGTTTTTTGAGTTTTTCCCTCCATTTTTTTAATACTCGATGAGAAGCACACGCCAAAAGATTAAATTTTGTATGCCTTATGCTAGGGTTCACCCAAAGTTCATTTCCGCAGACTGGCAACGCTTTGAAATTTTCTGGTATTTTTTTCGTCGAACTGAGGACCTAGGTCAAAAAAAGCTTCACGAAAAGTGAACGCCAGCTGTTTGCCTCTCGCTCTCTCTCATGACTGGCGTACGGTTTTCGTCGATCTGAATACTAGGCTTTAGCAAAAACAACAGAACTTTACGTCAAACATTTGTGAAGGAAATGCCATACCTCCGGTATACCAATTTTCATACCGAAAATATATGAAAGCCAATTTAAATGCACATGTAGGCCATCTTAACTTCTTCTAACCAGAGCCGTAGAAATATTACATTATCTCAAAGCATTTTATAAAACATAAGTAGGGAATGAAATTCTTAAAACATTTTCATGGAGTAAATATTTTTAAGAAATTGTTCCCATGTCACAGTGGGAATTCGAGCTTCACATTCGTCAATATCTCAACCGTTCCACTATGTGTGCCTTGTGGACGCTATCTTGACGGTCATTAGAATTCATGTTTAAGGCGGGTTAAAAGGAGTTCTTAAATCTGAGTGTGTTCTTGACTGGACTCAGAAAAAGTGTTGAAATTATTGCCTTTGTTTTTATGACTGGCAATATGTCGATATACACGAACACAACAGGTGTGACATCCAATTTAAAGAAGTTTCCTGGTTGGAAACGCATTAGAGTAGAGGCTGCACAAAAAGTTAGATTTTTCACTTCCAAAGGAAAGGGCCTGGCAGAATGCGTGCGCGTGGCTGTAGAGGAAGGGAACTTTAAAACCAATTCATGAGAAAAAGATAGATCTAGTGGTAAAATGGGTCTCTGACACGAGCATTACATCAACTTGGTTTGTTTTGATATAATACTCCTTTCCAGCCATTCCCATTAAAATTATTATTTTCGTGTTTACGGACCTTGGGTGTTCAGTTGACTTGAGAACATGGCCATTATCATATTTTTGAGTTGCTTGAACATGGTGTTCCTCATGGTTTCCATTTTTCCATTAACCTCTGCTCCAAGTCAGATTCCTGACCAAGGAATCTCTGATCTGTGTGAGTGGAAACCTCTGATTTGCAGCAGTGATAGGGGCGAAGTTTGGATGCGGAGCGCGATAGAGTGGGGCCGCTGCCTTTGGCCTAGGGTTAAATTTTTTTTTGGCGTCTACTAAATTCGGCAGCCTCGATTAGAGGCGATGTGTTCCTCATCACAATTGCCACGCATGGGAGGGTCCTCTTTGGCCTTCTTGCAATCGAATGTGTCATGATCTTGTCCACACTTAACGCAGGTAAATTGCATCCAACAATATTTTTTGGAATGGCCAAATGCCTGGCAGCGGGAACATTGCACTATGTCGTCGAACTTTCTGGGTTCTTCCACGGTGATTAAGGCATGACACAGTCTGGTGGTTTTAGATGCATCTTTGCAGTTGGCTCGAGATTGACAAAAAACATCGACATCGGTGTCTTGTTTAATTTTGATAAGGCATTTTTGAGATCACCAACCTTGTGCTCGAGCTTCTCGATGGCCTGCACAATCTGGGTTGAAAAATGTAACTGTTTTATTACTTCACGGATAGCTCTCTGCTTCTTTAGCTGATAAGTTCTGAATTTCAGATGACAGTTATCTAAATGGGCAAGAATTTTCCTTTGAGTGGGACATACCGAACGAGGTTCTCATGGCAGGGCCTACCGTTCAACAGAAGCTGTTCAACACGCTGTTACAGTTTCGGACTTTCCCTGTTGCATTGACTGGTGACATCTGCAAGATGTATCGGTGTGTTCGCGTGGCTGAACCCGATAGCTATCTGCAATGTATTCTTTGGCGTGACTCACCGGACCAGGAGGTGCAGGTATTCAAGCTTGATACCGTCACCTATGGAACTAAGCCTGCAGCCTTTTTTCCGTTCGCGCGATGCATCAACTGGCGAATGATGAGAAGAGCACATTTCCAATCGGTTCTAAAATCATTTTGCGGGACTTTTACGTTGATGATCTGATCACAGGAGGCCAATCAACACAGGCAGTCCTCGAAATCATGTCTCAAACAACAAACTTGCTTGCACGAGGTGGCTTTAAGCTCAGGAAATGGTGTTCCAACGAGCGCGATGTCCTTGATAAAGTTCCTGATTCGGAAAAAGAAACATTCCTGAAGTTTGACGATGGCAGCGACTTTACCAAGACACTGGGTCTTGCTTGGGATCCTGCAGCGGATGTCTTTCGTTTTTCTTTTTCTCCCATACAGGTCTCTCCAAAGCCATGCAAACGGGTGGTGCTTTCCACAATTGCTCGCGTGTATGATCCGCTTGGTCTCATTGGTCCTGTGGTTACCAAGGCCAAGATCTTCCTGCAACAAGTCTGGAGAGAGAAGTTGGAGTGGGACGAGAGCTTTCCTGAGGCACTCAACACATCATGGCTGAATTTGTCATCTGACATACTCAGCAAATGAAGTTTCCTCGACGTGCGCTGCATCCAAATGGTGCTATTGAGATCCACGGATTCTGTGACGCTAGCATCGACGCATATGGAGGATGTATCTATCTCGTTTCAATAGCTGATGGCAAACGAGAAGTGCATCTATTTTGCTTAAAATCTCGTGTGGCACCTTTGAAGACTCTCACTGTTCCCAAGTTGGAGTTGTGCGCTGCTTTATTACTGGCTCAACTGATGCGGGACGTACGCAACATGAAGCTCTTCGATTGCCCGTTTTTTTGCTGGTCAGATTCTGCTGTAGCTTTATCATGGATAAGCGATGAACCTTCACGTTTTCAAGTTTTTATTGCTAATCGAATAAAATCTACTTTTGTTCCTGACCAAAACAGCAGAAAATTAGGTCAAACATTTGTACAGGAAATGCCATAACAATTTTGATACCGAAATAATTATTTAATAACATGGAACGTCGATTCCTGAATAAATCACAACCTTAATTCCTAGATGGCGGATTAACGTTCCTAACCCTAAGTTTCTGTGGGAAATTTAGACGATTGTATGCAAACCGTAAATCTTGGCGCGAACCAACTTAAATGCACATATCGGCCATCTTAACTTCTTCTAACCAGAGCCGTAGAAATATTACATTATCTCAAAGCATTTTATAAAACATAAGTAGGGAATGGAATTCTTAAAACATTTTCATGGAGTAAATATCTTTAAGAAATTGTTCCCATGTCAGAGTGGGAACACGATTTTCACATCTGTCAAAATCTCAACCGTTTCACTGGGTGTGCCTTGTGGACGCTATCTTGACGCTCATTAGAATTAATGTCTAAGGCGGAGTTAAAAAAGTTAAAAGAAGTTCTTAAATCTGATTGTGTTTCTTGCCTTTGTTTTTATGACTGGCAATATGTCGATATACACGAACACAACAGGTGTGACATCCAATTTAAAGAAGTTTCCTGGTTGGGAACGCAGAGTAGAGGCTGCCAAAAAAGTTAGATTTATCACTTCCAAAGGAAATGGCCTGTCAGAATGCGTGCGCGTTGCCGTAGAGGAAGGGAACTTTCATCTAGTGCAGGAGTTCACCTATTTTCTTTTAAATGCCGAACTAAGCGTATGTTTGTCAAGTTAAAGTTAACTTGTATCGAAATGATGACACTATATTTGTTTTCTTTTTAAGGATGATGAAGTTATGCTAATCATAAAAGATGCAATACGAATTGTTCACAGCTTGACTTCAGATTTTTTTAACGTTGTCGAGGCATTGCTGTCTTTTAGCTGGAAGGGACGGTCTTCCGAGATAATCGAAGCTTTTACTGAGTTTTGGATTGATATAATGGTGGTCCACAATGTATATATACCCATAGGAATACCCAAATTGATTATGCACTGGATTCCTAGAAATTTGGACGCCTCGGACTGGGTTAATGGTTGCCCGTCGAAATGTACTCGTTTTAATTTAAAACCAATTCATGAAGTACTGAATCGTATTTTAACTGCCATGCCGATGGCTTTTGATGTAGTTATTGATACCATATCTACTAAATTTCCATATTTCAAAAAGCCAGCCCATGTCACTGCAGGGTATTTATTTAACGTGCTCTGGCTGCTTGAGTATAAGCCAATATTTGAGGAATTCATTTTACAGATGGTGGTTAAAAAGTAAGTAATTAAGTAATAGTAATGTTTTCACCTTTTACTAGTAGAATGTAGGAGTGTGCCTGTGCGATAGTGTTTATTCCACATTAGATTGATATAAAAAACTTTTTTAAAGGCCAGTGTCTTGCGTTGAAAAATAAAATTTATGTTGTATTTGCAGTATTTTCAGAATTCTCTGAACAATTTTGACGTAATCTAATTCTGCCAAAATCTGTATTCTTTTCAGACTATTAGTATTAGATGCTAACGCTCCACGAGATAAAATCGATGTAAAAACAGACGATAAGAATGGCAAAATAGATGTTGGTAGAGTGTTTCAAATGAACGATGTATCGGACGAAAATTTGATTAATGTCGGAAAGACGGTAAAACATCCTGTCATCAAAACTTTGGATATATGTCTCTTAATGATTTATAAGTTCTTTGATGGCAAATGCCGAATTAATAAAAACAGCAGCGAACAAGAGCGCTGGACTGCTAATCGCTTATTTAAGTTGATACTGAATATATTCGACGAAATTCTGTTACCCAGTCACAATACCCATCATTTGCAATTTGTCTTATTTCATTTGTGTAGTATTCGACCAGCATATTCTAAGGCTTTTCTTAATTTGCTTTGGCAAAAAGTTAAAAATACAAATGTGACTGTAATTATTCGCAATGCTGCGGTAGGGTACATGGCTAGCTTTTTAGCCCGTGCAAAGTTTTTGCCACATAGGTAAGATATTGTAAGATCAAAGCAAAATAAAAATAATTACCTAAAATCTGCTGTCTTTTCCAGCATTGTAATATTCTATTTAAAAGAGTTAAGCAAGTGGGTGCATACCTACATAGACCAATCGGACGCATATAACCAGACTTACTTATTGAAGGACAACCTGGTCTTCTATCCTGTATGCCAAGCCATGTTATACTTAATTGCGTTTCGTGCCACATATTTGACTGCCAGTTCAAAAGGTAAGGTTAAAAATAGTTTTTATCCAATAATCTGTTTTACATTTTTTTCGTTGAATATTTACAAAATTAATAGACATTTGATATATGTACGTTAATTTTTTTGACATTAAAAATTAAATTTCGCATTATCAGGATATATATATATATATATAATATAATTAAATGTTTGTACCATAAGTTTTACCTTAAAAAAAACTTTATTTAATTTCTTTTATTTATCAACTAGTACAATGGTTGTTTTTGGAAGAACACCGTCCTAACTGTTTTAAGACTCAAAGTGAACTCACTCGCTAACTCCTAATTCTTTTACGATCAAACCTCAATTCTGAGCTTTGGAGCTTTTTTTATTGTTTATGGAGTGGCTTTCAGATTTATACTTTATACTTTGCACCGAGACAGTTCTTTGTTCTGTTCTTGTTTATGACTTGGGTCCCGAAATCTGAGTATCCTGAATCGTGAGAACGTGCCGATAAACTGAACAGCGGCTCGTTCTAATTGTTTAGTCTACAGCCTGGAGTTATAGTAACATTGGAATTTTCCATTAGTGGCGTGTTGACAATTAGATATGGATTTCAATTTCTTGAGGGTATCTAAATGTTAAGTGTGAGTGTATGTGTGGGTGCATGGACATGTACATAAGGGTTTGTGGTGTTATGGATATGTCACTTTATATATTTGTGTATTTATTTACAATTTTTTTTGGGCAGCGTACCGAATGAGAACGTATTGTGTCGTATTTTGTAAATTAAAATTTAATAATTGAGAATACAAGTACCCGAACTGAATTTTAAGCAAAGTAACCATTATTGTAAAGGTCTTCTGCAATATGTACAGATGTCAATTTTTATTTTATTTTCATGTACGTATATTAATTATTTGCTTAAAAATATAAAGTTATGCAATCATGTTATCTGAAAAATGTTTATTCGGCATAATATCGCAGTTAAGATCGGTTCCGATTTGGTTCCGAAGATTATGCATTAATAGCGATCTGTTTTTATTTTTCCTAAACTCACATGACCAAATTTAAAATTCCAAAAGCTATCGCAGGAAATCTTAACTATACCCACTAAATGACGTCTTTAAAGTATTTATATTTATAAGGCACTTAAAATAGAGAGCTTTTAGTACTATATTTTACTTTAATATATTTCACACTCTGTATTTTTATACCCTTGCAGAGGGTATTATAATTTTGGTCAAAAGTGTGCAACGCAGTGAAGGAGACATCTCCGACCCTATAAAGTATATATATTCTTGATCAGGATCACCTCCTGAGTTGATATAAGCATGTCCGTCTGTCCGTCTGTCTGTTTCTACGCGAACTAGTCTCTCAGTTTTAAAGATATCGAATTGAAACTTTGCACACACCCTTCTCTCCTTT
Source organism: Drosophila fuyamai (assembly GCA_018153365.1). Lineage (NCBI taxonomy): Eukaryota > Metazoa > Arthropoda > Insecta > Diptera > Drosophilidae > Drosophila > Drosophila fuyamai. The sequence goes on along the minus strand of JAECXW010000412.1, from coordinate 106,647 downwards.
GCACGCAGTCGGAACGGCCGGGATTGGCCGACTATATCCTATAGCTGCCATATAACTGAACGATAGAAAATGTCATAACTCTGGTGTTTGTAAAGTTAGGAAGTTGGGATTTTCTATGGCTTTTTTTTTTGGCCAATCAATTCGACCTACCAAATTTCATAAGGATCGGCCGACTATATCCTATAGCTCCCATGTAACGATAGGAAATACCATAACTTTGGTGTTTTTAAAGTTAGGAAGTTGGGATTTTCTATGAGTTTAATATTTGGCCAATCAATCCGACCTACCAAATTTTATAGGGATCGGCCGACTATATCTTATAGCTGAATTATAACTGAACGATTGAAAATGCCATAACTTTGGTGTTTTTAAAGTTAGGAAGTTGGGATTTTTATGAGTATTTAGAATGCATTATATGAATAATTTTGGAGAATATTATTTACAAACAAGAAAGGAAAGCTAACTTCGGGCGGAGCCGAAGTTGATATACCCTTGCAGAATATTCTGTAAATAATATTCTCCAAAATTATTCATATGATGCATTCTTAATACTAATAAAAATCCCAACTTCCTAACTTTAAAAACACCAAAGTTATGGCAATTTCAATCGTTCAGTTATATGGCAGCTATAGGATATAGTCGGTCGATCCCTATAAAATTTGGTAGGTCGGATTGATTGGCCAAATATAAAACCCATAGAAAATCCCAACTTCCTAACTCTAAAAACACCAAAGTTATGCTATTTCCTATCGTTATATGGGAGCTATAGGATATAGTCGGCCGATCCTTATGAAATTTGGTAGGTCGAATTGATTGGCCAAATAAAGAAGCCATAGAAAATCCCAACTTCCTAACTTTACAAACAGCAGAGTTATGGCATTTCCTATCGTTCAGTTATATGGCAGCTATAGGATATAGTCGGCCGATCCCGGCCGTTCCGACTTATATACTGCGTGCAAAGGAAATAAGGGTGTGTGCAAAGTTTCAATTCGATATCTTTAAAACTGAGAGACTAGTTCGCGTAGAAACAGACAGACGGACAGACAGACGGACAGACAGACGGACAGACGGACAGACGGACATGGCTATATCAACTCAGGAGGTGATCCTGATCAAGAATATATATACTTTATAGGGTCGGAGATGTCTCCTTCACTGCGTTGCACACTTTTGACCAAAATTATAATACCCTCTGCAAGGGTATAAAAATATTCTGCAAGGGTATATCAACTTCGGCTCCGCCCGAAGTTTGCTTTCCTTTCTTGTTATTAATATAGATAGCTTTATAATGGCCGTTGTTTTTCGTCTTTCTTTTTTTTTACGAACAAGATGTTTCTATATCTTTTTCATATAAGCTTCTTTGTTGATAAAGGATAAGAACATGTAAGCCAGACATAGTTTTTAAACGAGACAGTGCATCACAAGAACTCCGGATGCGAATGTTATCCTTTGGCTTGTATGAATAGGTGCCACATACGTCAAACTTGTTGGAAATGGTACTCGTATAAAAACATTTTGAGCTGAAACTTTGATTAGATATATATTTTCAAAACAGTTTGAAAAGTGTGGACTTTTACGATTTTATGCAGCTTTAAAGTAGCATTATTTTGCACCTTTATTTTAATTTCTTTTGTATCTACTTCTTATTAACAGTGCATTCTCCGTTTTTATAGCCTTGCGAGGATATTCTAATATCAGTCAAATGTTTACAACGTATCAAAGGCCACATTTCCGACCCTATAGTCTACATATTGTTGATCAGTAAACCAGGCAAGTCGATCTAGCCATGTCCGTCTCTCTTTTCGTCTGTCTGTCAGCCTGTTCGTCTGTCCGTTTCTAAGCTAACTAGTTACTCAGTTTTAAAGCTTTTCGGAGGAAACTTTGTGAAACGTCTTATTTTGGATCGTGCATAGGAATTGCTTGAAATTAGTTAAAATTAGAACTTTGTTGTTCTTAACGTATACCCATATACTCCGAGATATAGTCATTTACAACGATTTCAGAATAAGTTTTTTACTTTTATAGAAATAGATCGACTATTTTATTTTAGCTGCCTTTAGAACGGACGAAAAATGTATCGGAAAATCGACGAGACTTAATTGTTTTTAACCATCGAAATAGAAATATAAAATGTTTAATGTGTGTAAAATCTGCAGGGGTTATAAACTTCGGCTAACCAAAGTTTGCTTACTTTCTCGTTTTCAGTTCTTTTAGAGATGTAATAGCATTGTTGCGATCTTCAGCTGTGAGCAATATTTTAATTTGTTTTAACATAACCTTTGATATTGTATTGTATATAAATACTGTATATAAATATTCGGTAAGAGATGTTTCAATTATATCGAAATTTTATTTTTCGTTTAATGCCTATCACACAGGCTGCAACAGCGCGTTTTAATAGGAAGGTTTCATAATAAGTACAACTCGATGATGCGATTAGTGAGTTGTACATGCTCTAAAACGCTGTTGAAATTCAGTATTTATACCCGATACTCGTAGAGTAAAAGGGTATATTGTAATCGTGCAAAAGTATGTAACAGGTAGAAGGAAGCGTTTCCGACCCCATAAAGTATATATATTCTTGTTCAGGATCACTAGCCGAGTCGATCTAGCCATGTCTGTCCGTCCGTATGAACGCTGGGATCTCGGAAACTATAAAAGCTAGAAGATTGGCATTTTGCATGTAGATTTTAGGAGTTCCTACGCAGCGCAAGTTTGTTTCAAAATGGTTCCACTCCCCCTCTGACGCCCACAAGCCACAAGCTGTGGCCATAGTTTTGATGCTATTTTGAAAATTTTAATTGATATGTATTTGTTTCGTCAATACCTATCGATTGGCCTAATAAAAGTTTGCCACGCCCACTCTAACGCCCAAAAACCCATTAAACGCTTAAGCCTGGCTAGCGCCTACATTTCCGCCTTTCATGGCCCGTGGTACCAATGCAATACAATAGCGCCATCTAACGGATGGCTTTGGAACAGCGGGCCAAGGTGCTCAACAGAGTCAACGTTAATTCTCGATAAGGATTTTTATTAAAGGAAATTGCGATGGTTTTCATTTGTCAATACCGAACTATATCCCAAGAACTATGCAAATCAAATCAAGTTAGCCAAATTGGAGGTCTGAGTCAAACAATGGCGTATGTGTGTATGTATGTAAGCATTGCACTCAAAAACATAAACATAAACACAGCTGTTGGTGCAGGAGAAAAGCTGCCTGCGCTAAAGAAGCGCTGGTGCTGATGCTCGTGCTGTAAAGCTGCCAGCTCTAAGAGATCGCCGAATTCAAATTGATAATTTGAACTGAGTAACGGGTATCTAATAGTCGAGGGACTCGATTATGGCGTTCTCACTTGTTTTAAAGTATTTTTGTGAATGTAAGGGAATTTTTTGGAAAGGATGCTTTTGGACCAAGTTTGCTGTGTTAAGAGCAATTGGTTAATTGTTAGCCAATTTTCAAATGAATGAATTTGTATTTGAATTTGGATTGGAGTGATAATAATTGTTATTATGTCTAGGGAAAAAATTAGAATTATGTTTTTGATAATAATAATTTTGGTGTGCATTTCTGGAATTCCTACGGCTATAATGACGCGCAGGTCTATAGCTTTCAAAGGGATCCGCATCCCAATGACCTAATACCATCGCTGTTTCTTTTAAATTGTTAATTGTGAAAATATCTCTTTTTGATAAAGCATTATAAAATCTATTAGGAAGGTTTTTTTCTATGCACTTCGTAATTGTTTTGTTGAATGATGCTGTAAAAATAGTTTTGTCTGTTTGATCTATTTCTAAATCTAACTTATTTACAATAGTTTCTGACTTCTTTTTTAATTCATCTACAAACTTACTTATGCTTCCTTTATAATTTGTCTGGTAGATGAGTGATATGAGGTCTTCGTATGGCTTGTGATCTTTGACCGCTTTGATTAGAGCGGTTTAGATGGCCAATTCATGGTTGTTTCTTCTGAGATTACAGCTTTGGCGGCGTCTACGATGGTCCTTTCGATGGCTCCATAGATGATACATATCATTTTCCGGGCATCTTGGGTCGGGTATAATTGTAATAGGTATTCGACACTCCCGATGTAACTGCCATCAAAGTAGGGCAACTCTTTTACTTGACCAATTAGTTGGTTCAAATGAAGCTCTGATAATTGAATTGGGTTTGCCATTTTTGTTTTTGTCAAAGTTTCAATATTTCACTTTGAATTATTTAATTTTTAGTGGTATTGACCAAATTGGATTTTTTCACTGGTTTACGCGACGATTTTCACGTAGAGTCTTTTGCGGACTTCACTTGTGTTTATTAAACGATTTCTGATTTACTCGAACTAGTCAGGACATACTAGTTGTGTAGTATAATCCCTAAGACCAGTTTAAACCGACGTCCGAGACAGTTCTTTGTTCTGTTCTTGTTTATGACTTGGGTCCCGAAATCTGAGTATCCTGAATCGTGAGAACGTGCCGATAAACTGAACAGCAGCTCGTTCTAATTGTTTAGTCTTTGTGGTGTTATGGATATGTCACTATATATATTTATGTATTTATTTACAATTATTTTCGGCAGCGTACCGAATGAGAACGTATTGTGTCGTATTTTGTAAATTAAATCTGAATAATTGAGAATACAAGTACCCGAACTGAATTTTAAGCAAAGTAACTATCATTGTAAAGGTCTTCTGCAATATGTACAGATGTCAATTTTTATTTTATTTTCATGTACGTATATTAATTATTTGCTTAAAAATATAAAGTTATGCAATCATGTTATCTGAAAAATGTTTATTTGGCATAATATCGCAGTTAAGATCGGTTCCGATTTGGTTCCGAAGATTATGCATTAATAGCGATTTGTTTTTATTTTTCCTAAACTATTCTAAGCTAAACGAACAAGACAGCACATGACCAAATTTAAAATTCTAAGAGCTATCATAGGAAATCTTAACTATACCATAAGGCACTTAAAATAGAGAGCTTTTAGTACTATATTTTACTTTAATATATTTCACACTCTGTATTTTTATTAATATAGATAGCTTTATAATGGCCGTTGTTTTTCGTCTCGAGTATATATATTTTTCAGAAGCTTTATTATTTTTTTTTTACGAACAAGATGTTTCTATATCATTTTCATATAAGCTTCTTTGTTGATAAAGGATAAGAACATGTAAGGCAGACATAGTTTTTAAACGAGACGAATGTTATCCTTTGGCTTGTATGAATAGGTGCCACATACGTCAAACTTGTTGGAAATGGTTCTCGTATAAAAACATTTTGAGCTGAAACTTTGATTAGATATATATTTTCAAAACAGTTTGAAAAGTGTGGACTTTTACGATTTTACTGTCTCATGCAGCTTTAAAGTAGGATTATTTTGCACCTTTATTTTAATTTCTTTTGTATCTACTCCTTATTAACAGTGCATTCTCCGTTTTTATAGCCTTGCGAGGATATTCTAATATCAGTCAAATGTTTACAACGTATCAAAGGCCACATTTCCGACCCTATAGTCTACATATTGTTGATCAGTAAACCAGGCAAGTCGATCTAGCCATGTCCGTCTCTCTTTTCGTCTGTCTGTCAGCCTGTTCGTCTGTCCGTTTCTAAGCTAACTAGTTACTCAGTTTTAAAGCTTTTCGGAGGAAACTTTGTGAAACGTCTTATTTTGGATCGTGCATAGGAATTGCTTGAAAAAATTAGTTAAAATTAGAACTTTGTTGTTCTTAACGTATACCCATATACTCCGAGATATAGTCATTTACAACGATTTCAGAATAAGTTTTTTACTTTTATAGAAATAGATCGACTATTTTATTTTAGCTGCCTTTAGAACGGACGAAAAATGTATCGGAAAATCGACCAGACTTAATTGTTTTTAACCATCGAAATAGAAATATAAAATGTTTAATGTGTGTAAAATCTGCAGGGGTTATAAACTTCGGCTAACCAAAGTTTGCTTACTTTCTCGTTTTCAGTTCTTTTAGAGATGTAATAGCATTGTTGCGATCTTCAGCTGTGAGCAATATTTTAATTTGTTTTAACATAACCTTTGATATTGTATTGTATATAAATACTGTATATAAATATTCGGTAAGAGATGTTTCAATTATATCGAAATTTTATTTTTCGTTTAATGCCTATCACACAGGCTGCAACAGCGCGTTTTAATAGGAAGGTTTCATAATAAGTACAACTCGATGATGCGATTAGTGAGTTGTACATGCTCTAAAACGCTGTTGAAATTCAGTATTTATACCCGTTACTCGTAGAGTAAAAGGGTATATTGTAATCGTGCAAAAGTATGTAACAGGTAGAAGGAAGCGTTTCCGACCCCATAAAGTATATATATTCTTGTTCAGGATCACTAGCCGAGTCGATCTAGCCATGTCTGTCCGTCCGTATGAACGCTGGGATCTCGGAAACTATAAAAGCTAGAAGATTGGCATTTTGCATGTAGATTTTAGGAGTTCCTACGCAGCGCAAGTTTGTTTCAAAATGGTTCCACTCCCCCTCTGACGCCCACAAGCCACAAGCTGTGGCCATAGTTTTGATGCTATTTTGAAAATTTTAATTGATATGTATTTGTTTCGTCAATACCTATCGATTGGCCTAATAAAAGTTTGCCACGCCCACTCTAACGCCCAAAAACCCATTAAACGCTTAAGCCTGGCTAGCGCCTACATTTCCGCCTTTCATGGCCCGTGGTACCAATGCAATACAATAGCGCCATCTAACGGATGGCTTTGGAACAGCTGGCCAAGGTGCTCAACAGAGTCAACGGTAATTCTCGATAAGGATTTTTATTAAAGGAAATTGCGATGGTTTTCATTTGTCAATACCGAACTATATCCCAAGAACTATGCAAATCAAATCAAGTTAGCCAAATTGGAGGTCTGAGTCAAACAATGGCGTATGTGTGTATGTATGTAAGCATTGCACTCAAAAACATAAACATAAACACAGCTGTTGGTGCAGGAGAAAAGCTGCCTGCGCTAAAGAAGCGCTGGTGCTGATGCTCGTGCTGTAAAGCTGCCAGCTCTAAGAGATCGCCGAATTCAAATTGATAATTTGAACTGAGTAACGGGTATCTAATAGTCGAGGGACTCGATTATAGCGTTCTCACTTGTTTTAAAGTATTTTTGTGAATGTAAGGAATTTTTTGGAAAGGATGCTTTTGGACCAAGTTTGCTGTGTTAAGAGCAATTGGTTAATTGTTAGCCAATTTTCAAATGAATGAATTTGTATTTGAATTTGGATTGGAGTGATAATAATTGTTATTATGTCTAGGGAAAAAATAGAATTATGTTTTTGATAATAATAATTTTGGTGTGCATTTTTGGAATTCCTACGGCTATAATGACGCGCAGGTCTATAGCTTTCAAAGGGATCCGCATCCCAATGACCTAATACCATCGCTGTTTCTTTTAAATTGTTAATTGTGAAAATATCTCTTTTTGATAAAGCATTATAAAATCTATTAGGAAGGTTTTTTTCTATGCACTTCGTAATTGTTTTGTTGAATGATGCTGTAAAAATAGTTTTGTCTGTTTGAATTATTTCTAAATCTAACTTATTTACAATAGTTTCTGACTTCTTTTTTAATTAATCTACAAACTTACTTATGCTTCCTTTATAATTTGTCTGGTAGATGAGTGATATGAGGTCTTCGTATGGCCTGTGATCTTTGACCGCTTTGATTAGAGCGGTTTAGATGGCCAATTCATGGTTGTTTCTTCTGAGATTACAGCTTTGGCGGCGTCTACGATGGTCCTTTCGATGGCTCCATAGATGATACATATCATTTTCCGGGCATCTTGGGTCGGGTATAATTGTAATAGGTATTCGACACTCCCGATGTAACTGCCATCAAAGTAGGGCAACTCTTTTACTTGACCAATTAGTTGGTTCAAATGAAGCTCTGATAATTGAATTGGGTTTGCCATTTTTGTTTTTGTCAAAGTTTCAATATTTCACTTTAAATTATTTAATTTTTAGTGGTATTGACCAAATTGGATTTTTTCACTGGTTTACGCGACGATTTTCACGTAGAGTCTTTTGCGGACTTCACTTGTGTTTATTAAACGATTTCTGATTTACTCGAACTAGTCAGGACATACTAGTTGTGTAGTATAATGCCTAAGACCAGTTTAAACCGACGTCCGAGACAGTTCTTTGTTCTGTTCTTGTTTATGACTTGGGTCCCGAAATCTGAGTATCCTGAATCGTGAGAACGTGCCGATAAACTGAACAGCAGCTCGTTCTAATTGTTTAGTCTACAGCCTGGAGTTATAGTAACATTGGAATTTTCCATTAGTGGCGTGTTGACAATTAGATATAGATTTCAATTTCTTGAGGGTATCTAAATGTTAAGTGTGAGTGTATGTGGGGGTGCATGGACATGTACATAAGGGTTTGTGGTGTTATGGATATGTCACTATATATATTTATGTATTTATTTACAATTATTTTCGGCAGCGTACCGAATGAGAACGTATTGTGTCGTATTTTGTAAATTAAATCTGAATAATTGAGAATACAAGTACCCGAACTGAATTTTAAGCAAAGTAACTATCATTGTAAAGGTCTTCTGCAATATGTACAGATGTCAATTTTTATTTTATTTTCATGTACGTATATTAATTATTTGCTTAAAAATATAAAGTTATGCAATCATGTTATCTGAAAAATGTTTATTTGGCATAATATCGCAGTTAAGATCGGTTCCGATTTGGTTCCGAAGATTATGCATTAATAGCGATTTGTTTTTATTTTTCCTAAACTATTCTAAGCTAAACGAACAAGACAGCACATGACCAAATTTAAAATTCTAAGAGCTATCGTAGGAAATCTTAACTATACCATAAGGCACTTAAAATAGAGAGCTTTTATTTTATTTTTTATTTATATTTTATCTTTTATTTTATATTTATTTATTTTTTTTTTTTTACTTTAATATATTTCACACTCTGTATTTTTATTAATATAGATAGCTTTATAATGGCCGTTGTTTTTCGTCTCGAGTATATATATTTTTCAGAAGCTTTATTATTTTTTTTTTACGAACAAGATGTTTCTATATCATTTTCATATAAGCTTCTTTGTTGATAAAGGATAAGAACATGTAAGCCAGACATAGTTTTTAAACGAGACAGTGCATCACAAGAACTCCGGATGGGAATGTTATCCTTTGGCTTGTATGAATAGGTGCCACATACGTCAAACTTGTTGGAAATGGTTCTCGTATAAAAACATTTTGAGCTGAAACTTTGATTAGATATATTTTCAAAACAGTTTGAAAAGTGTGGACTTTTACGATTTTACTGTCTCATGCAGCTTTAAAGTAGCATTATTTTGCACCTTTATTTTAATTTCTTTTGTATCTACTCCTTATTAACAGTGCATTCTCCGCTTTTATAGCCTTGCGAGGATATTCTAGTATCAGTCAAATGTTTACAACGTATCAAAGGCCACATTTCCGACCCTATAGTCTACATATTGTTGATCAGTAAACCAGGCAAGTCGATCTAGCCATGTCCGTCTCTCTTTTCGTCTGTCTGTCAGCCTGTTCGTCTGTCCGTTTCTAAGCTAACTAGTTACTCAGTTTTAAAGCTTTTCGGAGGAAACTTTGTGAAACGTCTTGTTTTGGATCGTGCATAGGAATTGCTTGAAAAAATTAGTTAAAATTAGAACTTTGTTGTTTTTAACGTATACCCATATACTCCGAGATATAGTCATTTACAACGATTTCAGAATAAGTTTTTTACTTTTATAGAAATAGATCGACTATTTTATTTTAGCTGCCTTTAGAACGGACGAAAAATGTATCGGAAAATCGACCAGACTTAATTGTTTTTAACCATCGAAATAGAAATATAAAATGTTTAATGTGTGTAAAATCTGCAGGGGTTATAAACTTCGGCTAACCAAAGTTTGCTTACTTTCTCGTTTTCAGTTCTTTTAGAGATGTAATAGCATTGTTGCGATCTTCAGCTGTGAGCAATATTTTAATTTGTTTTAACATAACCTTTGATATTGTATTGTATATAAATACTGTATATAAATATTCGGTAAGAGATGTTTCAATTATATCGAAATTTTATTTTTCGTTTAATGCCTATCACACAGGCTGCAACAGCGCGTTTTAATAGGAAGGTTTCATAATAAGTACAACTCGATGATGCGATTAGTGAGTTGTACATGCTCTAAAACGCTGTTGAAATTCAGTATTTATACCCGTTACTCGTAGAGTAAAAGGGTATATTGTAATCGTGCAAAAGTATGTAACAGGTAGAAGGAAGCGTTTCCGACCCCATAAAGTATATATATTCTTGTTCAGGATCACTAGCCGAGTGGATCTAGCCATGTCTGTCCGTCGGTATGAACGCTGGGATCTCGGAAACTATAAAAGCTAGAAGATTGGCATTTTGCATGTAGATTTTAGGAGTTCCTACGCAGCGCAAGTTTGTTTCAAAATGGTTCCACTCCCCCTCTGACGCCCACAAGCCACAAGCTGTGGCCATAGTTTTGATGCTATTTTGAAAATTTTAATTGATATGTATTTGTTTCGTCAATACCTATCGATTGGCCTAATAAAAGTTTGCCACGCCCACTCTAACGCCCAAAAACCCATTAAACGCTTAAGCCGGGCTAGCGCCTACATTTCCGCCTTTCATGGCCCGTGGTACCAATGCAATACAATAGCGCCATCTAACGGATGGCTTTGGAACAGCTGGCCAAGGTGCTCAACAGAGTCAACGTTAATTCTCGATAAGGATTTTTATTAAAGGAAATTGCGATGGTTTTCATTTGTCAATACCGAACTATATCCCAAGAACTATGCAAATCAAATCAAGTTAGCCAAATTGGAGGTCTGAGTCAAACAATGGCGTATCTGTGTATGTATGTAAGCATTGCACTCAAAAACATAAACATAAACACAGCTGTTGGTGCAGGAGAAAAGCTGCCTGCGCTAAAGAAGCGCTGGTGCTGATGCTCGTGCTGTAAAGCTGCCAGCTCTAAGAGATCGCCGAATTCAAATTGATAATTTGAACTGAGTAACGGGTATCTAATAGTCGAGGGACTCGATTATAGCGTTCTCACTTGTTTTAAAGTATTTTTGTGAATGTAAGGGAATTTTTTGGAAAGGATGCTTTTGGACCAAGTTTGCTGTGTTAAGAGCAATTGGTTAATTGTTAGCCAATTTTCAAATGAATGAATTTGTATTTGAATTTGGATTGGAGTAATAATAATTGTTATTATGTCTAGGGAAAAAATAGAATTATGTTTTTGATAATAATAATTTTGGTGTGCATTTCTGGAATTCCTACGGCTATAATGACGCGCAGGTCTATAGCTTTCAAAGGGATCCGCATCCCAATGACCTAATACCATCGCTGTTTCTTTTAAATTGTTAATTGTGAAAATATCTCTTTTTGATAAAGCATTATAAAATCTATTAGGAAGGTTTTTTTCTATGCAATTCGTAATTGTTTTGTTGAATGATGCTGTAAAAATAGTTTTGTCTGTTTGATCTATTTCTAAATCTAACTTATTTACAATAGTTTCTGACTTCTTTTTTAATTAATCTACAAACTTACTTATGCTTCCTTTATAATTTGTCTGGTAGATGAGTGATATGAGGTCTTCGTATGGCCTGTGATCTTTGACCGCTTTGATTAGAGCGGTTTAGATGGCCAATTCATGGTTGTTTCTTCTGAGATTACAGCTTTGGCGGCGTCTACGATGGTCCTTTCGATGGCTCCATAGATGATACATATCATTTTCCGGGCATCTTGGGTCGGGTATAATTGTAATAGGTATTCGACACGCCCGATGTAACCACCTAGGTCGGCGGGGTTACCATCAAAGTAGGGCAACTCTTTTACTTGACCAATAAGTTGGTTCAAATGAAGCTCTGATAATTGGATTGGGCTTGCCATTTTTGTTTTTGTCAAAGTTTCAATATTTCACTTTAAATTATTTAATTTTTAGTGGTTTGACCAAATTGGATTTTTTCACTGGTTTACGCGACGATTTGCACGTAGAGTCTTTTGCGGACTTCACTTGTGTTTATTAAACGATTTCTGATTTACTCGAACTAGTCAGGACATACTAGTTGTGTAGTATAATCCCTAAGACCAGTTTAAACCGACGTCCGAGACAGTTCTTTGTTCTGTTCTTGTTTATGACTTGGGTCCCGAAATCTGAGTATCCTGAATCGTGAGAACGTGCCGATAAACTGAACAGCAGCTCGTTCTTATTGTTTAGTCTACAGCCTGGAGTTATAGTAACATTGGAATTTTCCATTAGTGGCGTGTTGACAATTAGATATATATTTCAATTTCTTGAGGGTATCTAAATGTTAAGTGTGAGTGTATGTGGGGGTGCATGGACATGTACATAAGGGTTTGTGGTGTTATGGATATGTCACTATATATATTTATGTATTTATTTACAATTATTTTCGGCAGCGTACCGAATGAGAACGTATTGTGTCGTATTTTGTAAATTAAATCTGAATAATTGAGAATACAAGTACCCGAACTGAATTTTAAGCAAAGTAACTATCATTGTAAAGGTCTTCTGCAATATGTACAGATGCCAATTTTTATTTTATTTTCATGTACGTATATTAATTATTTGCTTAAAAATATAAAGTTATGCAATCATGTTATCTGAAAAATGTTTATTTGGCATAATATCGCAGTTAAGATCGGTTCCGATTTGGTTCCGAAGATTATGCATTAATAGCGATTTGTTTTTATTTTTCCTAAACTATTCTAAGCTAAACGAACAAGACAGCACATGACCAAATTTAAAATTCTAAGAGCTATCGCAGGAAATCTTAACTATACCATCATGACGTCTTTAAAGTATTTATATTTATAAGGCACTTAAAATAGAGAGCTTTTAGTACTATATTTTACTTTAATATATTTCACACTCAGTATTTTTATTAATATAGATAGCCTTATAATTATATTTATAAGGCACTTAAAATAGAGAGCTTTTAGTACTATATTTTACTTTAATATATTTCACACTCAGTATTTTTATTAATATAGATAGCCTTATAATGGCCGTTGTTTTTCGTCTCGAGTATATATATTTTTCAGAAGCTTTATTATTTTTTCTTTACGAACAAGATGTTTCTATATCTTTTTCATATAATCTTCTTTGTTGATAAAGGATAAAAACATGTAAACCAGACATAGTTTTTAAACGAGACAGTGCATCACAAGAACTCCGGATGCGAATGTTATCTTTTCGCTTGTATGAAAAGGTGCCACATACGTCAAACTTGTTGGAAATGGTTCTCGTATAAAAACATTTTGACCTGAAACTTTGATTAGATATATATTTTCAAAACAGTTTGAAAAGTGTGGACTTTTACGATTTTACTGTCTCATGCAGCTTTAAAGTAGCATTATTTTGCACCTTTATTTTAATTTCTTTTGAATCTACTCCTTATTAACAGTGCATTCACCGTTTTTATAGCCTTGCGAGGATATTCTAATACCAGTCAAATGTTTGCTACGTATCAAAGGCCACATTTCCGACCCTATAGTCTACATATTCTTGATCAGTAAACCAGGCAAGTCGATCTAGCCATGTCCGTTTCTCTTTTCGTCTGTCTGTCAGCCTGTTCGTCTGTCCGTTTCTAAGATAACTAGTTACTCAGTTTTAAAGCTTTTCGGAGAAACTTTGTGAAACGTCTTATTTTGGATCGTGCATAGGAATTGCTTGAAAAAATTAATTAAAATTAGAACTTTGTTGTTCTTCACGTATTTTTTTTTTTTCTTTTTTTTTTCGCGCGGAGTCCCACGGCCCACTTACCCGCCCAACCGACCGAGGGGCGCAGCCGTGTATCGTACGGCACGATTCGCGATAAGATAGACGCGAGATAGGAAAATAAAGGTAAAGATCCGGGGAAAAAAGTAATAGTTAGATCAATCTTGTGCCAATGAAGCAAGTATTAATCGTTTTAGGAGCGGCAGAGAGTCAAGATTTGATATTACAGGAAAAAGTCTATTATAGTCAGAACATAATACTCTGAGAGGCTCATGCAAGGCATAGTTAGATCTACAATGATTTAAAGTTAGGGGAATATAATTTCTGGTTAATCTACTTGGCACAGAAAAGTTTAGCCGACTTAACAAGTCGGGGCAGTCAATATCACCATGTATAAGGTTATAAATAAAGATAGTACCAAGCATCGTTCTACGGTTGGCTAGGGATGGTAAATTAATCAAAAGAAGTCTACTAGAATAAGAAGGTAAGATAAGATTTTCATCCGAGTTTAGGCGCCGTAAAGCAAAAAGAAGGAAGTTTTTTTGTACAGATTCAATACGACCAATATGTCTTCCGTATTGTGGACTCCAGACGGGAGACCCATACTCCAGAATCGGACGGACTAGCGAAATATATAAAGTTTTAGACAAATAAGGATCATCGAATTCTTTTGACCACCTTTTAATAAATCCAAGCACTCCTCTGGCTTTATTAACCATGGACGAAATGTGATTAGAAAATTTTAGTTTGGGGTCCAAGAGAACGCCAAGATCGTTTACAAGAGTTATTCTATCCAAAGAGCTGCCACTTAACATCTAGGTCGCGTATATCGGATTGGCCCGATAAAAAGTCATCAGCTTGCACTTGGAACCGTTTAAATTTAGTAAATTATCTCGGCACCAGTTTTGAAAATTATCTAGATCGGATTGCAAGTCTAAATGGCAGGAAATGTCCTTATACTGCAGGCACAACTTAACATCATCGGCGTACATAAGTACGCGAGAATGACTTATAATTGAGGGAAGATCATTAATAAATAATGTAAAAAGTAACGGACCCAGATGGCTCCCTTGTGGGACACCGGAGGTAACACGGAGAATTTCAGAAATTGAATTTTTAAAAAGGACCCTTTGTGACCTGCCATTCAGATAACTTAAAATCCATTTAAGCAGATCAACTGGAAAACCTAAAAGGTCAAGTTTTTGAATGAGAAGTAAGTGATTTACAGAGTCAAATGCTTTACTAAAGTCAGTGTAAATGACGTCTGTTTGAAAACTACTATTGAAGCCATTTATCACTAATGAAGTGAGCTCTAGAAGGTTTGTGATTGTGGATCTACGTTTAATAAATCCGTGTTGACACGGAGAAATGATTGATCTGCAAAGGTGCTGCAAATGAGGAGTAATAATTTTTTCAAAAAGCTTAGGAATAGCTGACAACTTAGAAATACCTCTGTAGTTACTGGCTTCTAACTTGTTACCTTTTTTGAAAAGAGGAATAACAAATGATTCCTTCCAAATATTTGGGAATTGGGAGGTTTCTATAGATAAGGTAAACAACTTGTGAAGAGGTTTGCACAGGGCCTTAGCGTAATACCTAAGCACGCACCCAGGAATACCATCGGGCCCTGGCGAATAAACAGGTTTAATACGAAGAAGATCCAAAAGAAGAGAGCTTTCTGTTAAAGTGGGACAGAATATGAGGTTTGACTTGGATATGTTATAAGAATAAGGCTGTGATGAATAATCTAAAGTAGAGTAAGTCGTTTGAAAAAATTAGGCAAATAAATCGGTTATTGCCTGATCTGTGGTTGCCGTCATGTTTTCGAACGATAGCGAGGAAGGAAAGGAATTAGATTTACGCTTGGTGTTAACAAAATTATAAAACTGTTTCGGGTCCTGAGAGAACTGGACCTTACAACGGTTTAAGTAACTGTTATAACACTGAGCATTAAGCACGGTAAATCTTGACCGAGCACTTAAATATTTAGTAAAAACAGATTGAGAACCGGTATTTTTATATTTCCTAAAAAGTCTGGACTTTACATTACTTAAGTGTGTCAACTCTTTGCTAAACCAAGGTGATTTATTGGAAGTTGACAGATAGTACCACGGAACACAGGAATTAAAAAATGAGTTTATTGCAGTGTAAAAAACATTAACTGCATCGGACATATTAATGCATAGGTAAAGATCAGACCAATTAAAGCCAGAAATAAAATTATTTAGCCTCAGAAAGTCTGCCTTGCGAAAACAATGTATTCGTTTGGATTTTTCTGATTTTTCTTCTATAACTCTACCCGTATCAAATGAAAGTTCGAATGTTGGGTGATATGGATCTTCAGGTTGCGTGAGTGGTGCTACTCTGGACAGAAACACACCTTCAGGATTTGATACAAAACACAAATCAAGTAGGCGACCTAATGAATATATATATATACTCCGAGATATAGTCATTTACAACGATTTCAGAATAAGTTTTATACTTTTATAGAAATAGATCGACTATATTATTTTAGCTGCCTTTAGAACGGACGAAAAATGTATCGGAAAATCGACCAGACTTAATGGTTAAAAACACCATCGAAATAGAAATATAAAATGTTTAATGTGTGTAAAATCTGCAGGGGTTATAAACTTGGGCTTTGCTTACTTTCTCGTTTTCAGTTCATTTAGAGATGTAATAGCATTGTTGCGATCTTCAGCTGTGAGCAATATTTTAATTTGTTTTAACATAACCTTTGATATTGTATTGTATATAAATATTGTATATAAATATTCGGTAAGAGATGTTTCAGTCATATCGAAATTTAATTTTTCGTTTAATGCCTATCACACAGGCTGCAACAGCGCGTTTTAATAGGAAGGTATCATAATATGTACAACTCGATGATGCGATTAGTGAGTTGTACATGCTCTAAAACGCTGTTGAAATTCATTATTTCTAAAGTATTTTTGTGAATGTAAGAGCATTTTTTGGAAAGGATGCTTTTGGACCAAGTCTGCTGTGTTAAGAGCAATTGGTTAATTGTTAGCAAATTTTCAAATGCCAAATACATTTTATCAAAGATAAGGAAGGACTTTGGACGCCAAGAATGAAAATAGAAAAGTTAGAAGACCTAACTCATAACATATATACAAATGACAAAATCAAGCAGGAAATAATAAGTCTGGTAGTGCTGGTCACATCATCCATCAAATGGTCCTGACTGATGTACATATATGATGGCAGATCAGTCGAGACAATTTGCCCATGTATCGATGTCACCCAAGTTTCTGATGCCATATAAATACCGTCTAATTAGAATTTTCTGCTTTCTTCTATTAGCCAATAAGCGGCGGAAAACATTATCCTTTTTAAGGCTACAATTTATTTAGTTCTGCGTTTTTTTTTTATTGATTTTTTTCTTTTGGAACATCGAGTGTTTGTAGAAAAGGATCACAACAACTCTTTTAAGCGGCTATGAGAGGAACGGACGGTATTAGATCAAATCCGATAATCTTTCTCAACTAAAATGGAGTAGAGTGTAGCTCTAAAAAAATGTACTTTTAATCTTTCTTTAGAAATTAACAAATAAAAGTGCAATAATTCTCCAACATATCTGGTTGTTTTAAAGTTCCAAATATTAAATTTATATTTTGTAAAGTTCATTCAAAAATATACAAATTGAATAAATTATAATTAGGTAGACATTTTTAGGTAATTCCTTTAAGTTTGATATTTATATTACTGGTAGGACTATTCTATATTCGTTGGAAAGTATGTAACGGGTAGTACAAGTTTCCGACCCTATATATTCTTCATCAAGATTAACAGCCGAGTCCGTCTGTTGAACTCTTTATTGGGCGGTATATGTCAAAACGAAACAATCTATCAACACACTAAAAATTGTCCAAAAAACGGGTCAAGGGTAAATGCTTTAGTTTATCATCTGGAGAATATGCTTTAAAAATTTTAATTTTAATTTCGAACTCTAAGTGCCTCTATCGAGCATGTAAGCGAAGAAGGCAAACTGGCTCTACTGAGCGTAGAGCGAAATCGAAAAAGAAAAATAATATCCCCCTTAATGCGTGTGCTTTTTCAACCTATACCATCGCTTCCTTCTTCCCATATCTTCGATATATGTATATATACTCTGAGAACTCGTCTATTACTGGACAACGCTGGTCATATCCGAATATCAACATACTAGGAGTCTTAGGGGTACTAAACTGAAATGTGTTATTTATAGCGACCTCTAATTTATTGATTAACTTATACCAGTCTGCTTGATTTAGAGGCTCAGACAGAAGACTTCCCAAACATAAGAGTAACTTGCCCGTTGACCTGCGGGGCAACGGTGGCTACCTTAATATGATCATTATTTCTTGCTTAGAAGAATGCGGCAAACTCAAAGGACGTGAAACAAGTGCCCATATCGAATATAATTATACGGGGACGACTGTAGTATTCAAAAGATCAAGAGTTCACTTCCTTAGACCTGCTTAAATTAACGGGTTAGAATTTTACTAATTTCTTTACGGCATCAATGGTCCCCAGCTGGTCTTTTCATTTCTAATCTAAGGAAGTAAGGGGTCGCAGGTGATCCATATAAATGATATCAAAAGGAGCCGGGGTTTTAGGTATACGATGAAGGGTTCTGTTATGAATACTCTTCGGTACAGAGTGGGAAATACACGGCAGATAGTTTTTTATAAATAAATCGATTTTACTTTTCATTCAACTTAATAACACTTTTATCTTTGGCAAAATTATTTAATTTTTCGTGAGTTTTCCTTAATAAGTCGTCTTGCATACACTTCTTATTATCATTTGATCTATATACTATACTCTATAAACACAAAGCGTCCTACCTCGCCAATCCCTCATCTGTTCTGTCTGCAAGCAAGTCAATATATTAAAGGGGTGCACCAACCACTAACCAGTTAATGGAAGAATTTTACAGGATCTTCAGGTTTACAAGGTACACCAGGTTCTATTGAATATTCGTGTTCGCACGGAGTTTTTTTTTATAAAAATGTATACATATGTAGGTCTGAAAACTCTTAAGCTACACCAACTCTGGTTGTCTATTAAGCGATGAGCCTTATTTGTGCGAGGTCTATGGGCAATTCGGGGATTAATTGATATTTTGCTTAAGATCTGAACTAAGGAACTACAATCGGATACTATCAAGAAATTGTATTTTCCAATTATATGCGGAAACGACGTTAAGTGTATGTAATGACCAAGGCTTCAAGTTTAAAGATATGGTAACGAGATTTCTCGAGTAAAAAAAACTCGGTGCAGTTTGTGATCTGATCCCAAGCCCATGGGAGCTCGCATCAGTGTGCAATTCAGATTCATAATGCGGATTGAAATTTAACAAAACGGACAGACTTGACAATGCTGTCCGTAATTTCAGTAATGGGTTTTTTTTCGAAATCTGTTATTGGAACGACCACTCATTTTCTTTCGGAAATATGCAAATAATAATGAAAATAATATTTTGTAATCGCTTCTAAATGAGTACCATTATGCAGAATTTCCTGGACACTAAAATCATAGTATTAATAATCGAAACATTTCTGCAGAAAGCTACTTTTTTTCAAGGTTAAATACAATAAGCCGTTAGTGTCTTTTGATGTTCATCAACAGTGTAGGATACCAGAAAGATATCATCCATCTACATGACGAACTTTCGAGTTGTTAACCAGTTTGCTTAACACACCTGCCCCCATTTTTAAGGACAAAAGGCATCCGTCCGGAGTCAAAAATTCTTCTCTAAGACCTATGTGATGGAAATCACTCTTAATGTCCGAAAACACGGATGTACCTTCACGGACTCTCTTTTTATTCAGCTACGGTAATTGACCAAACTCTTACATTTCTATCTTTCTTTTTGTACCTTTGCAGAGGGTATTATAATTTCTGTCAAAAGTTTGCAATGCATTGCAGGAGACATTTCCGACCCTATAAGGTGATGTAGTCATGCCCGCCTGCCCGTCCGTCAGTCTGTCCGTCCGTCAGTCTGTCAGTCTGTCCGTCCGTCCGTCAGTCTGTCCGTCCGTCCGTCCGTTTCTACGTAAACTAGTCCCTCAGTTTTAAAGCTATCTGCTTAAAACTTTCCTAAAAGTTGTCTTTTTATTGCAGGTAGTATATAAGTCGGAACGAGCCGGATCCCATCGGAACAATCGCAAAAAAAACTGAAAAAAATTATAACTTTGTTGTTTTTATACCCTTGCAGAGGGTATTATAATTTTGGTAAAAAGTGTGCCACGCAATGAAGGCGACATCTCCGACCCTATAAATCGCGTCCTGAGTTGGTATAAGCATGTCCGTCTGTCTGTTTCTACGCGAACTATTCTCTCAGTTTTAAAGATATTGAATTGAAAATTTGCACACACCCTTCGTTCCTTCGCAGTATATAAGTCGGAACGGCCGACTATATCCTATAGACGCCATATAACTAATTAATCGGAAATGCCATAACTTGGTGTTTGTAAAGTTATGAAGTTAAGAAGTTATAGCTTACATATAACTGAACGATTGGAAATGCCATAAATTTGGTGTTTTTAAAGTTAAGAAGTTGGGGTTTTTATGAGTATTAAGAATACATCAATAATTTTCAAGAATATAATTTACAGAATATTATTATATTATTCTAGCTTTCCCTTCTTGTTTACTGATATTATAGTCGAAGCATATGGGTAGCTACTTGGCCGGATGATTTTATTGTCTAAAAGATTATAAGCTGTCTCGAATAAAGATCTCCCTTTCGCGATATGATAATCTCTTAGGGGCACATAGATATGGGGTTGCCTAAATAAGGAAAATGCTCTTGTATTTCGGCAAACAGTACCTTTGGAAAACTTGCGACGTATTCGCTTGTTATAATTCCGCGCCACTCTTTTTTTCGATAATCACTCTAGGTTCGCTGGGGACGCAATTGTGTTTACAATTAAAAAGTTTTGCTCTTTTAATTTATGGCAATGTACGTTATTCAAGTTTGCTGTCTTAGCAAATAAGAATGCACGGAATAAGTCAGAATCTAATGAAAAAGTATTGTTTAATAATAAGTGTTGAACGCAGCGGCAAACCACTCCAACTAAAGAGAGAGTCAGAATCACTCATTTCTAAGCGGCTCCTCTTATCTCTCTATTAATTGGACTACTCTGTCTGAGCCCGCCTCTCAACGCCTACGGTCCGACGCATACATTTTTGTTGTTGTTGATTGCAAGCTGCGGTGTTTGCAAGGCCCGTAGCCCTTGCATACATATAAACGTTAATAAACTGAAGTATTGAATTTATCTCGCCTTGTGATTTTTTTAAAATAGCTGACAAAGGAGCTTGTTAGCTCAAGGCTTCGGCGAGATCTTTAAATTCAAGTTGTGGAAATTCGGTTGTGCAAAAGAAACAGTGCGCAAAGAAGACAACAAAACAACTGTTACATTAGGCTGGTTCCGCTTTAAGCTGGTCCTAATGAAATATCGTATGTTATATAAGTACATAAATATCGGCATATTTTACAAGGGCTTATATACATAAAGGGCGGTGGTTATTTTGTTTGATATCATAGTTCGTTAATTCACAGTGCCTGGCCAACTGGTGACTGTACTTTCTTGCCGTTACAAGAAAAACAAAGACTTCTGAAAATTGTAACTAAACTCCCGAGTTTTGCAGTGCGTTTCGGTTTGCTTTATACAAATACATAAGCGCAGATGAGATCCGACGAAGGCAACACAGTGGCAGACCATAATATTATGACGGTGGAAAATAAAGTGCGGTTTTTGAAG
The DNA here is from genome assembly GCA_018153365.1 of Drosophila fuyamai. Classification (NCBI taxonomy): domain Eukaryota; kingdom Metazoa; phylum Arthropoda; class Insecta; order Diptera; family Drosophilidae; genus Drosophila; species Drosophila fuyamai. The sequence goes on along the minus strand of JAECXW010000412.1, from coordinate 85,078 downwards.
TGCATAGCCGAATCGGTGTACAATAGCATAAAGCGCCTGGATATTTCGCTAGCTAAAGACTCGATTTGCCTGTTTGGGTCCGCGAAGCAGGCAGTTCGGCTAGAACTTCTTGAGCATACTCAAGCCTCCTTCAGGCTTGCCCACAATGCGCTGGAGGAGCTAGACTATTTGGAAATCGACAGTGAGCTTAGCGACAATTTTGAAATGCTCATCCCAGCCTGGATCAGCCAACTGTCATGGTTGATCGAGGGCATAGGACTCACCTGTCCGAAGTAAAACTGCCTACATTCTCCAGTGGATACACGAAATACTCTGACTTCCTCTTCATGTTTACCTCGGACCCCTACTTGGCTGACATAGAAAAGCTTCAACATTTGCGGTCATGCTTAGCTGGAGCTGCGCTGGAGTCGGTTCGATGATTAGAAACATGTGGTGCCAATTAACGTACGGCACTAGAAATCCTAAATAAGCGCTTTAATAATAAACGTCTTGTTTTACAGGCAAACATCAATGAAATTCTTGGGCTCAAGGGGCTCGAATCTGCGTCTGCTGTGTCATTGGACAAAATTATTAAAACAAATCTCAAGCTGCATGGTTGTATACATGATTGTGCAAAAATCGGATGCAGCAACCCATGCAAACTGGGAGGAAAGTTTGTCAACGAATAGGATTCCAAGCGAGATTCCAAGGCTGCGCCTTTTGTGATACTCCTGGTCATGAAATATACTCCTGTAGCTCCTTCGCCGGTCTGTCTCCTAGTCTACGGCAAAGGGAAATAAAATGACTTTCCTTGTGCTTCAATTGCCTAAAGAAGGGGCACCACACTCGAACGTGCAACTCCTGTCATTGCCACACATGCGGTGGAAAACACCACACGCTGCTCCATCTACGCCCTGATGATTCACCGTTGCAAGTTCATGCTCATCAAATAAATGCTTCATGTTTCCCCGCACCCTCGCAGCCATCTGCCTCGTTTGCGGCCCAAGGATTTCATTCTGAAGTTGTGCTCTTGGCCACCGCTATAGTTCTTGTAAATAACAGAGCCAAGTTACCTGGCACTTTGCCGAGTCCTACTGGATTCTGGATATCAACTACACCTAATTACATCTCGCTTCCCCCAGGAGTTGTATTTAAGGAAATATCGGTCAGCAGCAACGGTAACTGGCCTTGGCGATACAGCTGTTTCTTCGGAAGGATTACAGTCAACATCTCCCTCAAGTCGCGTTCTTCTGAATACTCTGTGGCTCTAACGGCGCTTGTTGTGCCAATGATTACGGCAGTTACATTATTGATATCGCTGATTGGAATATGCCGTCTAACATACAGTTGGCTGACCCTGCATTCAACTGTCCCCAACGCGTTGACCTGCTCCTTGGTGCCGGCCTATTTTATGACCTGTTATGCGTGGGCCAAATTAAGGTGGTTCATGGATTGCCTCTACTGCAGAAGACTCGCGTTGGCTAGATGGTGACTGGTGGTGGAAATAGGCTTCGCGGCAATACATCTCTTTTGGCATCTCAAGGCTTGGAAAATGGAGCAACACTACATAATGACCGCTTGGAGGATCTGGTTAGGCGATTTTGGGAAGTCGAATATTTGGACAGTAGAGTCATAATGGCCAGCAATGAAGAGCTAGAGTGTGAGGATCATTTTATCTAAAACTTCTATCGTCTTCCCTCTGGCGCTTGCCGTTGAAGAACCATGCTAAAGCCCTTGGCGATTTCTAAACACAGGCACACCGGAGATTTCTTAATCTTGAACGCAAACTGCAAAGGAATCCTCATTTAAAGCGTAAATATGTGGCCTTTATTAAGAAATACTTGGAGATAAACCACATGTCCAGAGCCAGCCCCGAGTCTGTGGGCCCTTGCAAGTATTTCCTGCCACACCATTGTGTTCTAAAGGAGGATAACACAACAACCAAGCTTCTCGTTGTTTTCGATGGATCGGCTTTAGTCTCATCCGGGTCGTCTCTTAATGATGCCTTTATGGCTGGGCACGGTAACATTTTGAGAAAATTTCGAAATTATCAGGTGGCCCTGACTGGAGACATTTGCAAGATGTATCGGTGCGTAAGGGTAAGTGAACCCGATAACTACTTGCAATGCATTTTAGTGCGAGACGAACCGGACAAAGAGCTCAAAGTTTACAAACTGGATACAGTGTCCTACGGAACCAAGCCTGCCTCATTCCTTTCTGTTCGAGCAATGCACCAGCTGGTCATTGATGAGAGGGATTCATTCCCTGCTGGCTCAGCTGCTCTGCAATAAGATTTTTTTGTCGATGATTTCTTCTCTGGTGGTAGCTCTGTTGGTGAGGCTATCGAGAAAATGCGACAGACCACTGAAATACTTGCTCAAGGTGACTTCAAGTTACGAAAGTGGTGCACCAGTCACCCCGAGGTTTTAAAGGGTGTGTCAGATGATGACAAGGAGAAGTATTTGAAGTTCGGCGATGGCAGCGATATAACCAAAACTCTTGGTCTTGCATGGGATCTGGCAACAGACGATTTGCTTTTCTCTTTATCGTCTCTAGATCCCGGCTCCAAGGCCTGCCGACGATCTGTTCTAGCGACCATTGCTCGTTTCTATAACCCGCTAGGCCTTCTTGACCCGGTAATCACAAAGGCCAAGGTGTTTCTTCAACAACTCTGCAAAGATAAATTGGATTGGGATGAAAGTTTTCTCTTTGCCCGTAACACCCGCTGGATTGAAATGTGCATTAGTTTTCAGAGCGAGCAACGCATATCATTCTTAAGATTTTTGCTTCTTTCAGAAACTGATGTTGAAATTCATGCTTTCTGCGATGCCAGCGAGGAAGCTTACGAAGCTTGCATATATGTGCTGTCTAGGGGCACTTCTCCATCCAGCAGCCATCTCTTATGTTCCAAATCCCGATTAGCGCCTCTCAAAACGTTATCTGTACCTAAGCTGGAGTTATGTGGCGCCCTGCTATTAGCCAAGCTGATGAATGAAGTTATTAAAATGGGTATGTTCAATGGTCCTTTTCACTGCTGGTGGGATTCCTCTGTGGCGCTATCCTAGATCGGTAATGAGCCTTTCAAATTCAACGTCTTCGTGACAAACCGAGTGGCTTCTTTACAGGAATTGACTGCTAATATAGGATGGGGCTCTACTGCGGGTCTACTGGCGCTTTCTGAGATCTGGTTTCACTTGGTGGGCCATGAAACCAGATGGGTCTGCATTATGACGATCCGAGCCTTAAGTTACGTATACAGGTGCTGATGGTCAAGTCTCCTCACGTTGATGTTACCCTTAGATCCAAGTATGGCAACTCGTTCCCTTCCATGCAGTGCGTGTTCGCGTACATTTACAAATTTTCTCACCGCTTGTGGCATCGTAGTCTCGAGGTATCTGATATGCAACGTGTGACATATATGCTGTGGCGAGACGTCCAATTGGCTCATTTATGGGAGGATATAAAGGAGTTTCGTTTGCTTCGCTCTTGCCCTAAATAGATGCATGTGGCCTCCTTCGAGTTGGTGGACGCCTCGAAAATTCAAAACTTGCGTATGAGGCTCCTATAATAGTGCCACGTCGTCACCAACTCACCTTAGCGCACATCATGCACTTCCATAAGATGAACCTGCATGCAGGACCGCGCGCTCTGTTGGCAAGCATCCGACTACAATACTGGCCTATTGGAGGACCGCGAACGGTCTCAAATGTAGTGAAAGGCTGTTTGGAGTACTTCCGGGCCAGGCCCAAATTTCTGGAACCAATCATGGCTAATCAATCAATGAACATTTGGAGTGCGTACGGGCCTTTGCTGTTTCTGGCGTCGACTATTGTGGACCTTTCTTCTACAAAACAGAAGTTCGCACCAGGTCTCTCTCACCGTGTTCTCTTCTTTACAAGCAAGGCTGTGCACTTAGAGCTTGTCAAGGATCTAACAACTGCTCGTTTTTAAGTGCTTTAAAAAGAATCATTTCTACACGTGGAAAGCCTAGTCAAATTTGTTCGGACAATGCTACCAATTTTGTAGGGGCAAAAAATGAGTTGGCGGATTTGAAGCGGCTGCTGCTTAGCGATTCTCATATGCAGTCTGTTCATCAAGCTTGCTTTGCGGAGGGAATCGACTGGTAATTTATTCCGCCTCGCTCACCACACTTTGGTTTGTCAGATTGCGTCAATCATTATTTCTCGCCCCTTGCTATCCATTTCAGAGAATCCAGATGATCTCGATCTTTTGACTCCTGCCCACCTACTTTTTGGTGGCCCTTCTACTACTATCATTGAGCCCGATTTAACCAAGCTCAACTATAACAGCTTGGATGGCTGGCAGCCCAAAATGGCGGTCTCCTGAATGAATGCTGAAGGTCAACGACGTAGTTCTGATACAGGATGAAAATCTACCTCCCATGCGGTGGCCCTTAGCTAGGGTGAGCGCACTTATTCCTGGACGAGATGGCGTTTGCCGAGTTGTTGATGAAGACGTCTGAAGACGTGAGTTGTGCCTGCTGCCCATCAATGATGAAGTTGAAAGACAGGCTTCCAACGGGGGAAGTATGTTGAGCGCAGCGGCAAACCACTCCAACTAAAGACAGTCAGAATCACTAATTCCTAAGCGGCTCCTCTTATCTCCTGCCTCTCAACGCCTACTGTCCGTCGCCAGCGCATACATTTTTGTTGTTGTTGATTGCAAGCTACGTTGCTCGCAAGGCCTATAGCCCTTTCATACATATAAACGTTAATAACCTGAAGTATTGAACTTATCTCACTTTGTGATTTGTTTAAAATAGCTGACAAAAGGGCTTGTTAGCTCAACAATGAGTATTTTCCTTTATTTAACAGTTTTGCGAATTAGTAACTTAAGTGATAATAGTTTAAATACATCTCTGCCCAGTAACAAAGGCATTGGTATTATAAGATTAGAAATAACAAAAGTTTCAATGCTATAATATTTTTTTAAACACCAGTACCAGTTTAACATTTCCAAATGTCAATATGCTTTGGCCACTGAGACCGCGTCCTAATCTTCCTTCTCCTCGCTGGTACTCAATGCAGACGTTAGTATACGCTTTGGGCTCTCCTGGTACTGGTACCCAGTCTCAATTCAATGAAAGCAACCTCCCTCTGGCTTTGGTTTCTTGGCTGTACATCCAGCATCGGTTTTGTTTACTCTAGGTGACTATCGCCGAGGTACAACTGTACGCAAAACTTCTGGTGTTCTTCTTGTACTCAGTCTATACAGCCTGGGCCATCAAGAGAAATACAGTAACACAACGGTGTGATCCCGCAGGCCATTCACATTGCACTTTATAACGTCTTTATTTTCGAACGTTCCGTGCAATATTGCGCTCAGCTTTAAAATATTAAGATGGGAAATCTTTAACAATTGAGCTCTGCAACTGCTTTGCAACTTGATGGTTCATCACTTGGGTCCCGAAGACTTTTAGTATGCGCTAGCTTTATACTTTCCAAGTGGTTGTTTTTTGTACATCTTATAGCCAACGTTTTGACTCGTTTAAAACTTGTGATTAAGGGAGCAAATCCACCTCACGTTGGTGTTTAGGTGAAATATATATTTCGCAAGTTTGGGTCTATGTCCTTGTTCGTGTCAACGGTGGGTTTGCGGTCTACCGTGTTGCCTTTTAACTTTCTTCGGGTTGTATACATGTCTGGATCGCAATTCTGCTCCGGTAAACTCTCCACTACGCGCTAGCGCCTAGTGCGGGCAAATCCCACACCGGATTTTTAGTCGACTTGATTTTATCGAATTTTATTCTAAGGCGTGGTTAAACCAAGGTCCAAAGTGAAAATCCCTTTATTTCTCTTGAAGTCTAATTTTTACATTTAAGTAGACCATTCTTGGATCCTCATTGCCTATCAATATTGCGGTGTTAATAATATATCATTTCCACTTAAAGCTTGTAAGGACTTTTCTTAGGCTGGGATAGACTTCAGTCCGGCCAGAGTCCTCTACAGTTAAATTTGTAGAAATACACAGGAGACGAAACGGGACTGGGAGTTGCCGCCGGGATTTTGTTTACGGGATCACGTGGTCTGGGTCTCAACCTCTACCTAGCGTAGACCGCTCGGGGGCGTAATGTCAAGTGGCCGACACCAATTAGCACCCGGGTAGCTTTTCCGGTCTGGCAAGCGTTCGAATTGCAAAGAGTAAGGCTCGGAAGCGCAATACGGGAACTCGTCTGACGCGGACGAGCCCACGTACACCCTCGTCGTCCGTGTTGCGTAGAGAAAACGAACCTCGGGAACGCAACACGAAAACGGGGCCGCCGCAAATTTGACTCACGGGGATTTCGACTGGGCCTAAGCGGGGGCGATCGGGGTTAGCTTTTCCGGTCCGGCAAGCGTTCGTATTGCACAGAGTAAGCCTCGGAAGCGCAATACGGGAACTTGTCTGACGCGGACGAGCCCACGTACAGCCTCGTCGTCCGTGTTGCGTAGAGAAAACGAACCTCGGAAACGCAACACGAAAACGGGGCCGCCGCAAACTTGACTCACGGGGATTTCGACTGGGCCTAAGCGGGGGCGATCGGGGTTAGCTTTTCCGGTCCGGCAAGCGTTTGTATTGCACAGAGTAAGCCTCGGAAGCGCAATACGGGAACTTTTCTGACGCGGACGAGCCCACGTACAGTCTCGTCGTCCGTGTTGCGTAGAGAAAACGAACCTCGGAAACGCAACACGAAAACGGGGCCGCCGCAAACTTGAATCACGGGGATTTCGACTGGGCCTAAGCGGGGGCGATCGGGGTTAGCTTTTCCGGTCCGGCACGCGTTCGTATTGCACAGAGTAAGCCCTGGAAGCGCAACACGGGAACTTGTCTGACGCGGACGAGCCCACGTACAGCCTCGTCGTCCGTGTTGCGTAGAGAAAACGAACCTCGGAAACGCAACACGAAAACGGGGCCGCCGCAAACTTAACTCACGGGGATTTCGACTGGGCCTAAGCGGGGGCGATCGGGGTTAGCTTTTCCGGCCCGGCAAGCGTCCGTATTGCAGAGAGTAAGCCTCGGAAGCGCAATACGGGAACTTGTCCGACGCGAACGAGCACGCGGGCAGCTTTGGCGTCCGCGTTGCGTAGAGAAATCAAACCTCGGAAACGCAACTCAGAAACCTCACTGCCCCGAAAAGCCCCTCCGTGAAATTCACTAAATCTTATTAGCCTCTCCCTAACCTGAGCGTGAGCGGAAAAGTACTGGCGTTAGTTTTCCCTTTTCCTCTCTGGTCTGGTAAGCGTTCGTATTGCGTAGAGAAAACTAAACCTCGGAAACGCAATACGAGAACTTGCCCGACCTGGAGTAGCACGTGGGTAGTTTTGGTGTCCGCGTTGCGTAGAGAAAACTAAACCTCGGAAACGCAATACGAGAACTGTCCCGACCTGGAGTAGCACGTGGGTAGTTTTGGTGTCCGCGTTGCGTAGAGAAAATAAAACTCGGAAACGCAATACGGCAACCTAGCCGCCCCGAAAACACTCAGCGAAGTTCTTTAAAGTTTAGTAGCCAGACGTGGGGGGTTTGAATTTCACAACATTATGTTTTATTTTATTCACTTAGTATTTCTCACTAACCTTCACACTTAGTATCTGGGTTCCTAATCTCTGCTTCTTGTCTTACTCTATGGCTTGATATGGCGTTGCCGTCCGCGGGATTCTCTGCTGCTGGTGTGGTCCTTGTGGTCTGAGCTGCTTGGCTGCCGAAAAAGAATGAGGCCGATCTCCGTCGATCGCGGTTCCACGTCGACACGCTTTTCCCTTTACAGCACGCTTTTTGCTATTAACAGCACTAAGCTTGCCCTTAATCGCACGCTTTGCGCCTAACAGCACGCGCATTTGTTCACGGGTGATTACGATAACTTATCGATACTGTTGGGCATTCGCCCCGACTGGCCAGCTGACTTATCTGGCTGATCAATACTGGTAACCTTCGCGCGCGCCTATTTGAAAACTAGGTTTACTTAGGTTTTAGACTTAAGCATATATTTTGGAAACCTTATAACTAATTAGGCCTTCAGTGGCTGGGACTTAACTGTATTGCCTTCAATGGCTGAGATTATATGAGAGGCGCCTTTAGGCGTCCTCACACCCCCCTTTACTTCGGTGTGGTTAATAAGATGGACGGAGGGCCACGGTGACTTCCTTCGGGGATCCGTCCGCCAGGGATATTTGGGTGCGAACTTCTTTGATGTTTCGACCCGAATCGAGCCGGTTGGCGAGCGCTTCGCTGACAAAGCTTGTGGAGGCCCCCGTGTCAATGGTTGCCGCGAAGAGCTGCCCCTCGATGGTAACCGTGGCGACGATCCGGCCTCCCGGCTAGCGGAGCGGTGGATCTAATGGTGGGGGAGCGCTGAGTGGGTCGCCGCCTGCTCCCTGTGTGTGCGAGAACCCCGGTTGTTTCCCAACTGGCGGCAGCAGTCAATGGTGCGGGTACCACGTTTCCCGCAGTCCCAGCAGTATAGGACTAGTGGGTTCTGGCATTCCCGAACGAAGTGTCCAACCTCAGCGCAGCGGCTACAGGCTCGGGCTACGTCGACAGGTGTTTCGGCCTCCTGGGAAATCATCCGGTTTGAAATCGCTGGATTCGATGTGCCGAAAGGCGTCGCCGCTGGTCGTATGGGCTCTCGTCGGCGAGGGCCGGGTGGAGGGCTGCTCCTCGTAGTGTAGCTTCCAATTGCGGGTGGAACTAGCGCTGCTTGTCGTACTGGGTCTCTTCCAGCTAGGAGAATTCATGACGCCATATGAAGAGTTGATACTCCGGTAGCAGGTTCTCGTAAATCCTTTCGAGCTCCTGTTCGAACGAGTAATTTGCCCGCTGCATCATCAGGCGTGGTTCTACCACATAGAACTTGAAAGGATCGCCGCCTTGCTGGTGTCGGGTCCTGATCGCATCCTCCAGGTGCTGGTAGTACCGTGGAGGGAGGAAGAATTCCAAGAACTCCCGCTTGAAAGTTTCCCAGAGCACGGCGTGCATCTGGTAGGCTCGGTACCAGCCTTCGGCGCGGCCCGACAGTAATCCGGCGATGGCCCGTGGGATGTCGCTGTTCCGTATGCTGTATGACGTAGCGCCTTCCTCGAATCGTTCCATGCAGATAAAGGGGTCGACTTGCCCATCGAAAAGGACGCCCCATCCCCGAAGATTCTCGGAGAATGCGGCTGCGAACATGTGCTGGGATGGCGATTGGGCAGCGGGGTGGGAGCCTTGGGCTCCACGTCCTGGGCTCGTGTGACGGTGTTCTGGGGGTGGCACGGGGAGAAGGGTGTCCCCGGCGCCGGGCATCGATGAGGTTGACCGATTGGTCACTACCTTTGATGTGGGAGCCTCTGGGTAGATGGCCTCCAAGGCGGCAAAGCGTTCCCGGAGCGCCGGACTGTGGTTGGACCCTCCGATAAACGATGCAAGCCGGGGTCGCAGTTCGTCCACCTGGCCGTGGGTGTTCAACCCGAACTCCTTGAGGATGGCTTGGAGTTCGTCCTTCCGCTGGTAGGAAATCCACCTGACCCCCATGGCTCGGGTCGTGGATGCGTCGTCGGATTCGGAGAAACTCCCCTCCTCGATCTGTCTGGCGGCTGATGAAGTGGGTTTTTGTTCGGCGTCCTCCGACGCTTTCTGTTCCCGGTTCGTTTCCATCGGTCGACCCGGTGAACGGTGTGGCTGGGTGCCCGCTGCTGTTGGGCCTCTGAGTGGGCGTCACTCGGATGCTGATGTGGAAGTGGCTGGGTCTCCCGACTAGCGGCTGGTGGTGGCGCAGGAGCCACTCTCCCGCCGCGAGTGATCCGGGGTCCACGGTGAGCGTGGCGATTGTTTTCCTCGTCGCGGTGAGTGCTGTAGAGGGTACTGTAGATGGCGCTGCTGGGGGCGCAAGCCGGTCGGCGAAGCTGGCCTCCGGGGTGCTCCCAAGGGCGAGCGCTGCTGGTCGCTGGGCTGCTCGTGATGTGAGCGGTCTCTGGGCGGCTCTCGGTGAGCGGCGCAGGAGGCCCACTGGGATGCTCCTGGTGAGCGTAGATTCCGGAGGTCCCTCAGCAGGCGGCGCTCAGGCGGCGCGGAGTGCTCCTGATGTGAGCGGGCTGGGTCAGCGCTCGGGGTGCTCATAGTAATCGGCGCAGTTGCGGAGTAGATCGGCGTTGTCGTAAGTGGCAGTACAGATTCCCCTATTTACTCTTTAACTAAGCTTTTAAAACTTGAGTGCTCCTAACCAAAAATTCCCACTGCTGGACATGAGTCTTTAAGCCATGCGGTTGATACTGAAAACCCAACTCCTACAGGATACCCTGAGTCTTCCCTGCTCGGGAGCCAAACTGTAAGGACCTTTCTTAGGCTGGGATAGACTTCAGTTCAGCCAGAGTCCTCTACAGTTACATTTGTAGAAACACAGGAGACGAAACGGGACTGGGAGTTGCCGCCGGGATTTTGTTTACGGGATCACGTGGTCTGGGTATCCACCTCTACGTAGCGTAGAACGCTCGGGGGCGTAATGTCAACTGGCCGACACCAATTAGCACCCGGGTAGCTTTTCCGGTCTGGCAAGCGTTCGTATTGCAAAGAGTAAGGCTCGGAAGCGCAATACGGGAACTTGTCTGACGCGGACGAGCCCACGTACAGCATCGTCGTCCGTGTTGCGTAGAGAAAACGAACCTCGAAAACGCAACACGAAAACGGGGCCGCCGCAAATTTGACTCACGGGGATTTCGACTGGGCCTAAGCGGGGGCGATCGGGGTTAGCTTTTCCGGTACGGCAAGTGTTCGTATTGCACAGAGTAAGCCTCGGAAGCGCAATACGGGAACTTGTCTGACGCGGACGAGCCCACGTACAGCCTCGTCGTCCGTGTTGCGTAGAGAAAACGAACCTCGGAAACGCAACACCAAAACGGGGCCACCGTAAACTTGACTCACGGGGATTCCGATTGTGCCTAAGCGTGGGCGATCGGGGTTAGCTTGTCCGGTCCGGCAAGCGTTCGTATTGCACAGAGTAAGCCTCGGAAGCGCAATACGGGAACTTGTCTGACGCGGACGAGCTCACGTACAGCCTCGTCGTCCGCGTTGCGTAGAGAAAACGAACCTCGGAAACGCAACACGAAAACGGGGCCGCCGCAAACTTGACTCACGGGGATTTCGACTGGGCCTAAGCGGGGCGATCAGGGTTAGCTTTTCCGGTCCGGCAAGCGTTCGTATTGCACAGAGTAAGCCTCGGAAGCGCAATACGGGAACTTGTCTGACGCGAACGAGCACGCGGGCAGCTTTGGCGTCCCGGAAACACAACTCAGAAACCTCACTGCCCCGAAAAGCCCCTCCGTGAAATTCACTAAATCTTATTAGCCTCTCCCTAACCTGAGCGTGAGCGGAAAAGTGCTGGCGATAGTTTCCCCGTGTTTCTCTCTAGTCTGGTAAGCGTTCGTAATGCGTAGAGAAAACTAAACCTCGGAAACGCAATACGAGAACTTGCCGGCCTGGAGTAGCACGTGGGTGGTTTTGGTGTCCGCGTTGCGTAGAGAAAACTAAACCTCGGAAGCGCAATACGAAAACTTGCCCGACCTGGAGTAGCACGTGGGTAGTTTTGGTGTCCGCGTTGCGTAGAGAAAATAAAACTCGGAAACGCAATACGGCAACCTAGCCGCCCCGAAAACACTCAGCAAGTTCTTTAAAGTTTAGTAGCCAGACGTGGGGGGTTTGAATTTCACAACTTTATGTTTTATTTTATTCACTTAATATTTCTCCCTAACCTTTGCACTCAGTATCTGGGTTCCTAATCTCTGCTTCTTGACTTACTCTATGGCTTGGTATGGCGTTGCCGTCCGCGGGATTCTCTGCTGCTGGTGTGGTCCTTGTGGTCTGAGCTGCTTGGCTGCCGAAAAGAATAAGGCCGAACTCCGTCGATCGCGGTTCCACGTCGTCACGCTTTTCCCTTTACAGCACGCTTTTTGCTATTAACAGCACTTAAACGCACGCGTTGCGCCTAACAGCACGCGCATTTCACGGGTGATTACGATAACTTATCGATACTGTTGGGCATTCGCCCCGACTGGCTAGCTGACTTATCTGGCTGATCAATACTGGTAACCTTCGCGCGCCTATTTGAAAACTAGGTTTACTTAGGTTTTAGACTTAAGCATATATTTTGGAAACCTTATAACTAATTAGGCCTTCAGTGGCTGGGACTTAACTGTATTGCCTTCAATGGCTGAGATTATATGAGAGGCGCCTTTAGGCGTCCTCACACCCCCCTTTACTCCGGTGTGGTTAATGAGATGGACGGAACGCCACGGTGACTTCCTTTCGTTTCGACCCGAATCGAGCCGGTTGGCGAGCGCTTCGCTGACAAAGCTTCTGGAGGCCCCCCTGTCGATGGTTGCCGCGAAGAGCTGCCCCTCGTTGGGGGGGGGGACGTGGGGGGTTTGAATTTCACAACTTTATGTTTTATTTTATTCACTTTATGTTTCTCCCTAACCTTTGCACTCAGTATCTGGGTTCCTAATCTCTGCTTCTTGTCTTACTCTATGGCTTGGTATGGCGTTGCCGTCCGCGGGATTCTCTGCTGCTGGTGTGGTCCTTGTGGTCTGAGCTGCTTGGCTGCCGAAAAAGAATAAGGCCGAACTCCGTCGATCGCGGTTCCACGTCGTCACGCTTTTCCCTTTACAGCACGCTTTTTGCTATTAACAGCACTTAAACGCACGCGTTGCGCCTAACAGCACGCGCATTTCACGGGTGATTACGATAACTTATCGATACTGTTGGGCATTCGCCCCGACTGGCTAGCTGACTTATCTGGCTGATCAATACTGGTAACCTTCGCGCGCGCCTATTTGAAAACTAGGTTTACTTAGGTTTTAGACTTAAGCATATATTTTGGAAACCTTATAACTAATTAGGCCTTCAGTGGCTGGGACTTAACTGTATTGCCTTCAATGGCTGAGATTATATGAGAGGCGCCTTTAGGCGTCCTCACACCCCCTTTACTTCGGTGTGGTTAATAAGATGGACGGAGGGCCACGGTGACTTCCTTCGGGGATCCGTCCGCCAGGGATATTTGGGTGCGAACTTCTTTGATGTTTCGACCCGAATCGAGCCGGTTGGCGAGCGCTTCGCTGACAAAGCTTCTGGAGGCCCCCGTGTCGATGGTTGCCGCGAAGAGCTGGAAACCTTATAACTAACTAGCTGTACCCGGCGCGACTTCGTTCGCTTAAAATTAGTTTTGAGTATGGTTGTCAAGACTTTCTTATTTCTTATTTGCGCGTTTTTTGAAAACCTTTGTGTAAACAACCTTTGTAGAAGATCCTTCAAGAGAGAGAATCAGAAGGATACTGAAGGACAGAAGGACCTTTCTTAGGCTGGGATAGACTTCAGTTCAGCCAGAGTCCTCTACAGTTACATTTGTAGAAACACAGGAGACGAAACGGGACTGGGAGTTGCCGCCGGGATTTTGTTTACGGGATCACGTGGTCTGGGTCTCCACCTCTACGTAGCGTAGAACGCTCGGGGGCGTAATGTCAACTGGCCGACACCAATTAGCACCCGGTCTGGCAAGCGTTCGTATTGCAAAGAGTAAGGCTCGGAAGCGCAATACGGGAACTTGTCTGACGCGGACGAGCCCACGTACAGCATCGTCGTCCGTGTTGCGTAGAGAAAACGAACCTCGAAAACGCAACACGAAAACGGGGCCGCCGCAAATTTGACTCACGGGGATTTCGACTGGGCCTAAGCGGGGGCGATCGGGGCTAGCTTTTCCGGTACGGCAAGCGTTCGTATTGCACAGAGTAAGCCTCAGAAGCGCAATACGGGAACTTGTCTAACGCGGACGAGCCCACGTACAGCCTCGTCGTCCGTGTTGCGTAGAGAAAACGAACCTCGGAAACGCAACACCAAAACGGGGCCACCGTAAACTTGACTCACGGGGATTCCGATTGTGCCTAATCGTGGGCGATCGGGGTTAGCTTGTCCGGTCCGGCAAGCGTTCGTATTGCACAGAGTAAGCCTCGGAAGCGCAATACGGGAACTTGTCTGACGCGGACGAGCTCACGTACAGCCTCGTCGTCCGCGTTGCGTAGAGAAAACGAACCTCGGAAACGCAACACGAAAACGGGGCCGCCGCAAACTTGACTCACGGGGATTTCGACTGGGCCTAAGCGGGGCGATCAGGGTTAGCTTTTCCGGTCCGGCAAGCGTTCGTATTGCACAGAGTAAGCCTCGGAAGCGCAATACGGGAACTTGTCTGACGCCAACGAGCACGCGGGCAGCTTTGGCGTCCCGGAAACACAACTCAGAAACCTCACTGCCCCGAAAAGCCCCTCCGTGAAATTCACTAAATCTTATTAGCCTCTCCCTAACCTGAGCGTGAGCGGAAAAGTGCTGGCGATAGTTTCCCCGTGTTTCTCTCTAGTCTGGTAAGCGTTCGTAATGCGTAGAGAAAACTAAACCTCGGAAACGCAATACGAGAACTTGCCGGCCTGGAGTAGCACGTGGGTGGTTTTGGTGTCCGCGTTGCGTAGAGAAAACTAAACCTCGGAAGCGCAATACGAAAACTTGCCCGACCTGGAGTAGCACGTGGGTAGTTTTGGTGTCCGCGTTGCGTAGAGAAAATAAAACTCGGAAACGCAATACGGCAACCTAGCCGCCCCGAAAACACTCAGCAAGTTCATTAAAGTTTAGTAGCCAGACGTGGGGGGTTTGAATTTCACAACTTTATGTTTTATTTTATTCACTTAATATTTCTCCCTAACCTTTGGACTCAGTATCTGGGTTCCTAATCTCTGCTTCTTGACTTACTCTATGGCTTGGTATGGCGTTGCCGTCCGCGGGATTCTCTGCTGCTGGTGTGGTCCTTGTGGTCTGAGCTGCTTGGCTGCCGAAAAAGAATAAGGCCGAACTCCGTCGATCGCGGTTCCACGTCGTCACGCTTTTCCCTTTACAGCACGCTTTTTGCTATTAACAGCACTTAAACGCACGCGTTGCGCCTAACAGCACGCGCATTTCACGGGTGATTACGATAACTTATCGATACTGTTGGGCATTCGCCCCGACTGGCTAGCTGACTTATCTGGCTGATCAATACTGGTAACCTTCGCGCGCGCCTATTTGAAAACTAGGTTTACTTAGGTTTTAGACTTAAGCATATATTTTGGAAACCTTATAACTAATTAGGCCTTCAGTGGCTGGGACTTAACTGTATTGCCTTCAATGGCTGAGATTATATGAGAGGCGCCTTTAGGCGTCCTCACACCCCCCTTTACTCCGGTGTGGTTAATGAGATGGACGGAACGCCACGGTGACTTCCTTTCGTTTCGACCCGAATCGAGCCGGTTGGCGAGCGCTTCGCTGACAAAGCTTCTGGAGGCCCCCCTGTCGATGGTTGCCGCGAAGAGCTGCCCCTCGTTGGGGGGGGGGACGTGGGGGGTTTGAATTTCACAACTTTATGTTTTATTTTATTCACTTTATATTTCTCCCTAACCTTTGCACTCAGTATCTGGGTTCCTAATCTCTGCTTCTTGTCTTACTCTATGGCTTGGTATGGCGTTGCCGTCCGCGGGATTCTCTGCTGCTGGTGTGGTCCTTGTGGTCTGAGCTGCTTGGCTGCCGAAAAAGAATAAGGCCGAACTCCGTCGATCGCGGTTCCACGTCGTCACGCTTTTCCCTTTACAGCACGCTTTTTGCTATTAACAGCACTTAAACGCACGCGTTGCGCCTAACAGCACGCGCATTTCACGGGTGATTACGATAACTTATCGATACTGTTGGGCATTCGCCCCGACTGGCTAGCTGACTTATCTGGCTGATCAATACTGGTAACCTTCGCGCGCGCCTATTTGAAAACTAGGTTTACTTAGGTTTTAGACTTAAGCATATATTTTGGAAACCTTATAACTAATTAGGCCTTCAGTGGCTGGGACTTAACTGTATTGCCTTCAATGGCTGAGATTATATGAGAGGCGCCTTTAGGCGTCCTCACACCCCCCTTTACTTCGGTGTGGTTAATAAGATGGACGGAGGGCCACGGTGACTTCCTTCGGGGATCCGTCCGCCAGGGATATTTGGGTGCGAACTTCTTTGATGTTTCGACCCGAATCGAGCCGGTTGGCGAGCGCTTCGCTGACAAAGCTTCTGGAGGCCCCCGTGTCGATGGTTGCCGCGAAGAGCTGGAAACCTTATAACTAACTAGCTGTACCCGGCGCGACTTCGTTCGCTTAAAATTAGTTTTGAGTATGGTTGTCAAGACTTTCTTATTTCTTATTTGCGCGTTTTTGAAAACCTTTGTGTAAACAACCTTTGTAGAATATCCTTCAAGAGAGAGAATCAGAGGGATACTGAAGGACAGAAGGACCTTTCTTAGGCTGGGATAGACTTCAGTTCAGCCAGAGTCCTCTACAGTTACATTTGTAGAAACACAGGAGACGAAACGGGACTGGGAGTTGCCGCCGGGATTTTGTTTACGGGATCACGTGGTCTGGGTCTCCACCTCTACGTAGCGTAGAACGCTCGGGGGCGTAATGTCAACTGGCCGACACCAATTAGCACCCGGGTAGCTTTTCCGGTCTGGCAAGCGTTCGTATTGCAAAGAGTAAGGCTCGGAAGCGCAATACGGGAACTTGTCTGACGCGGACGAGCCCACGTACAGCCTCGTCGCCCGTGTTGCGTAGAGAAAACGAGCCTCGGAAACGCAACACGAAAACGGGGCCACCGTAAACTTGACTCACGGGGATTCCGATTGGGCCTAATCGTGGGCGATCGGGGTTAGCTTGTCCGGTCCGGCAAGCGTTCGTATTGCACAGAGTAAGCCTCGGAAGCGCAATACGGGAACTTGTCTGACGCGGACGAGCTCACGTACAGCCTCGTCGTTCGTGTTGCGTAGAGAAAACGAACCTCGGAAACGCAACACGAAAACGGGGCCGCCGCAAACTTGACTCACGGGGATTTCGACTGGGCCTAAGCGGGGCGATCGGGGTTAGCTTTTCCGGTCCGGCAAGCTTTCGTATTGCACAGAGTAAGCTTCGGAAGCGCAATACGGGAACTTGTCTGACGCGGACGAGCCCACGTACAGCCTCGTCGCCCGTGTTGCGTAGAGAAAACGAGCCTCGGAAACGCAACACGAAAACGGGGCCACCGTAAACTTGACTCACGGGGATTCCGATTGGGCCTAATCGTGGGCGATCGGGGTTAGCTTGTCCGGTCCGGCAAGCGTTCGTATTGCACAGAGTAAGCCTCGGAAGCGCAATACGGGAACTTGTCTGACGCGGACGAGCTCACGTACAGCCTCGTCGTTCGTGTTGCGTAGAGAAAACGAACCTCGGAAACGCAACACGAAAACGGGGCCGCCGCAAACTTGACTCACGGGGATTTCGACTGGGCCTAAGCGGGGCGATCGGGGTTAGCTTTTCCGGTCCGGCAAGCGTTCGTATTGCACAGAGTAAGCCTCGGAAGCGCAATACGGGAACTTGTCTGACGCGAACGAGCACGCGGGCAGCTTTGGCGTCCCGGAAACGCAACTCAGAAACCTCACTGCCCCGAAAAGCCCCTCCGTGAAATTCACTAAATCTTATTAGCCTCTCCCTAACCTGAGCGTGAGCGGAAAAGTGCTGGCGATAGTTTCCCCGTGTTTCTCTCTAGTCTGGTAAGCGTTCGTAATGCGTAGAGAAAACTAAACCTCGGAAACGCAATACGAGAACTTGCCGGCCTGGAGTAGCACGTGGGTAGTTTTGGTGTCCGCGTTGCGTAGAGAAAACTAAACCTCGGAAACGCAATACGAAAACTTGCCCGACCTGGAGTAGCACGTGGGTAGTTTTGGTGTCCGCGTTGCGTAGAGAAAATAAAACTCGGAAACGCAATACGGCAACCTAGCCGCCCCGAAAACACTCAGCAAGTTCTTTAAAGTTTAGTAGCCAGACGTGGGGGGTTTGAATTTCACAACTTTATGTTTTATTTTATTCACTTAATATTTCTGCCTAACCTTTGCACTCAGTATCTGGGTTCCTAATCTCTGCTTCTTGTCTTACTCTATGGCTTGGTATGGCGTTGCCGTCCGCGGAATTCTCTGCTGCTGGTGTGGTCCTTGTGGTCTGAGCTGCTTGGCTGCCGAAAAAGAATAAGGCCGAACTCCGTCGATCGCGGTTCCACGTCGTCACGCTTTTCCCTTTACAGCACGCTTTTTGCTATTAACATCACTTAAACGCACGCGTTGCGCCTAACAGCACGCGCATTTCACGGGTGATTACGATAACTTATCGATACTGTTGGGCATTCGCCCCGACTGGCTAGCTGACTTATCTGGCTGATCAATACTGGTAACCTTCGCGCGCGCCTATTTGAAAACTAGGTTTACTTAGGTTTTAGACTTAGGCTGGGACTTAACTGTATTGCCTTCAATGGCTGAGATTATATGAGAGGCGCCTTTAGGCGTCCTCACACCCCCCTTTACTTCGGTGTGGTTAATAAGATGGACGGAGGGCCACGGTGACTTCCTTCGGGGATCCGTCCGCCAGGGATATTTGGGTGCGAACTTCTTTGATGTTTCGACCCGAATCGAGCCGGTTGGCGAGCGCTTCGCTGACAAAGCTTCTGGAGGCCCCCGTGTCGATGGTTGCCGCGAAGAGCTGGAAACCTTATAACTAACTAGCTGTACCCGGCGCGACTTCGTTCGCTTAAAATTAGTTTTGAGTATGGTTGTCAAGACTTTCTTATTTCTTATTTGCGCGTTTTTTGAAAACCTTTGTGTAAACAACCTTTGTAGAATATCCTTCAAGAGAGAGAATCAGAGGGATACTGAAGGACAGAAGGACCTTTCTTAGGCTGGGATAGACTTCAGTTCAGCCAGAGTCCTCTACAGTTACATTTGTAGAAACACAGGAGACGAAACGGGACTGGGAGTTGCCGCCGGGATTTTGTTTACGGGATCACGTGGTCTGGGTCTCCACCTCTACGTAGCGTAGAACGCTCGGGGGCGTAATGTCAACTGGCCGACACCAATTAGCACCCGGGTAGCTTTTCCGGTCTGGCAAGCGTTCGTATTGCAAAGAGTAAGGCTCGGAAGCGCAATACGGGAACTTGTCTGACGCGGACGAGCCCACGTACAGCATCGTCGTCCGTGTTGCGTAGAGAAAACGAATCTCGAAAACGCAACACGAAAACGGGGCCGCCGCAAATTTGACTCACGGGGATTTCGACTGGGCCTAAGCGGGGGCGATCGGGGCTAGCTTTTCCGGTACGGCAAGCGTTCGTATTGCACAGAGTAAGCCTCGGAAGCGCAATACGGGAACTTGTCTAACGCGGACGAGCCCACGTACAGCCTCGTCGTCCGTGTTGCGTAGAGAAAACGAACCTCGGAAACTTAACACGAAAACGGGGCCGCCGCAAACTTGACTCACGGGGATTTCGACTGGGCCTAAGCGGGGGCGATCGGGGTTAGCTTTTCCGGTCCGGCAAGCTTTCGTATTGCACAGAGTAAGCTTCGGAAGCGCAATACGGGAACTTGTCTGACGCGGACGAGCCCACGTACAGCCTCGTCGCCCGTGTTGCGTAGAGAAAACGAGCCTCGGAAACGCAACACGAAAACGGGGCCACCGTAAACTTGACTCACGGGGATTCCGATTGGGCCTAATCGTGGGCGATCGGGGTTAGCTTGTCCGGTCCGGCAAGCGTTCGTATTGCACAGAGTAAGCCTCGGAAGCGCAATACGGGAACTTGTCTGACGCGGACGAGCTCACGTACAGCCTCGTCGTTCGTGTTGCGTAGAGAAAACGAACCTCGGAAACGCAACACGAAAACGGGGCCGCCGCAAACTTGACTCACGGGGATTTCGACTGGGCCTAAGCGGGGCGATCGGGGTTAGCTTTTCCGGTCCGGCAAGCGTTCGTATTGCACAGAGTAAGCCTCGGAAGCGCAATACGGGAACTTGTCTGACGCGAACGAGCACGCGGGCAGCTTTGGCGTCCCGGAAACGCAACTCAGAAACCTCACTGCCCCGAAAAGCCCCTCCGTGAAATTCACTAAATCTTATTAGCCTCTCCCTAACCTGAGCGTGAGCGGAAAAGTGCTGGCGATAGTTTCCCCGTGTTTCTCTCTAGTCTGGTAAGCGTTCGTAATGCGTAGAGAAAACTAAACCTCGGAAACGCAATACGAGAACTTGCCGGCCTGGAGTAGCACGTGGGTAGTTTTGGTGTCCGCGTTGCGTAGAGAAAACTAAACCTCGGAAACGCAATACGAAAACTTGCCCGACCTGGAGTAGCACGTGGGTAGTTTTGGTGTCCGCGTTGCGTAGAGAAAATAAAACTCGGAAACGCAATACGGCAACCTAGCCGCCCCGAAAACACTCAGCAAGTTCTTTAAAGTTTAGTAGCCAGACGTGGGGGTTTGAATTTCACAACTTTATGTTTTATTTTATTCACTTAATATTTCTCCCTAACCTTTGCACTCAGTATCTGGGTTCCTAATCTCTGCTTCTTGTCTTACTCTATGGCTTGGTATGGCGTTGCCGTCCGCGGAATTCTCTGCTGCTGGTGTGGTCCTTGTGGTCTGAGCTGCTTGGCTGCCGAAAAAGAATAAGGCCGAACTCCGTCGATCGCGGTTCCACGTCGTCACGCTTTTCCCTTTACAGCACGCTTTTTGCTATTAACATCACTTAAACGCACGCGTTGCGCCTAACAGCACGCGCATTTCACGGGTGATTACGATAACTTATCGATACTGTTGGGCATTCGCCCCGACTGGCTAGCTGACTTATCTGGCTGATCAATACTGGTAACCTTCGCGCGCGCCTATTTGAAAACTAGGTTTACTTAGGTTTTAGACTTAGGCTGGGACTTAACTGTATTGCCTTCAATGGCTGAGATTATATGAGAGGCGCCTTTAGGCGTCCTCACACCCCCCTTTACTTCGGTGTGGTTAATAAGATGGACGGAGGGCCACGGTGACTTCCTTCGGGGATCCGTCCGCCAGGGATATTTGGGTGCGAACTTCTTTGATGTTTCGACCCGAATCGAGCCGGTTGGCGAGCGCTTCGCTGACAAAGCTTCTGGAGGCCCCCGTGTCGATGGTTGCCGCGAAGAGCTGGAAACCTTATAACTAACTAGCTGTACCCGGCGCGACTTCGTTCGCTTAAAATTAGTTTTGAGTATGGTTGTCAAGACTTTCTTATTTCTTATTTGCGCGTTTTTTGAAAACCTTTGTGTAAACAACCTTTGTAGAAGATCCTTCAAGAGAGAGAATCAGAAGGATACTGAAGGACAGAAGGACCTTTCTTAGGCTGGGATAGACTTCAGTTCAGCCAGAGTCCTCTACAGTTACATTTGTAGAAACACAGGAGACGAAACGGGACTGGGAGTTGCCGCCGGGATTTTGTTTACGGGATCACGTGGTCTGGGTCTCCACCTCTACGTAGCGTAGAACGCTCGGGGGCGTAATGTCAACTGGCCGACACCAATTAGCACCCGGGTAGCTTTTCCGGTCTGGCAAGCGTTCGTATTGCAAAGAGTAAGGCTCGGAAGCGCAATACGGGAACTTGTCTGACGCGGACGAGCCCACGTACAGCATCGTCGTCCGTGTTGCGTAGAGAAAACGAACCTCGAAAACGCAACACGAAAACGGGGCCGCCGCAAATTTGACTCACGGGGATTTCGACTGGGCCTAAGCGGGGGCGATCGGGGCTAGCTTTTCCGGTACGGCAAGCGTTCGTATTGCACAGAGTAAGCCTCGGAAGCGCAATACGGGAACTTGTCTAACGCGGACGAGCCCACGTACAGCCTCGTCGTCCGTGTTGCGTAGAGAAAACGAACCTCGGAAACTTAACACGAAAACGGGGCCGCCGCAAACTTGACTCACGGGGATTTCGACTGGGCCTAAGCGGGGGCGATCGGGGTTAGCTTTTCCGGTCCGGCAAGCTTTCGTATTGCACAGAGTAAGCTTCGGAAGCGCAATACGGGAACTTGTCTGACGCGGACGAGCCCACGTACAGCCTCGTCGCCCGTGTTGCGTAGAGAAAACGAGCCTCGGAAACGCAACACGAAAACGGGGCCACCGTAAACTTGACTCACGGGGATTCCGATTGGGCCTAATCGTGGGCGATCGGGGTTAGCTTGTCCGGTCCGGCAAGCGTTCGTATTGCACAGAGTAAGCCTCGGAAGCGCAATACGGGAACTTGTCTGACGCGGACGAGCTCACGTACAGCCTCGTCGTTCGTGTTGCGTAGAGAAAACGAACCTCGGAAACGCAACACGAAAACGGGGCCGCCGCAAACTTGACTCACGGGGATTTCGACTGGGCCTAAGCGGGGCGATCGGGGTTAGCTTTTCCGGTCCGGCAAGCGTTCGTATTGCACAGAGTAAGCCTCGGAAGCGCAATACGGGAACTTGTCTGACGCGAACGAGCACGCGGGCAGCTTTGGCGTCCCGGAAACGCAACTCAGAAACCTCACTGCCCCGAAAAGCCCCTCCGTGAAATTCACTAAATCTTATTAGCCTCTCCCTAACCTGAGCGTGAGCGGAAAAAGTGCTGGCGATAGTTTCCCCGTGTTTCTCTCTAGTCTGGTAAGCGTTCGTAATGCGTAGAGAAAACTAAACCTCGGAAACGCAATACGAGAACTTGCCGGCCTGGAGTAGCACGTGGGTAGTTTTGGTGTCCGCGTTGCGTAGAGAAAACTAAACCTCGGAAACGCAATACGAAAACTTGCCCGACCTGGAGTAGCACGTGGGTAGTTTTGGTGTCCGCGTTGCGTAGAGAAAATAAAACTCGGAAACGCAATACGGCAACCTAGCCGCCCCGAAAACACTCAGCAAGTTCTTTAAAGTTTAGTAGCCAGACGTGGGGGTTTGAATTTCACAACTTTATGTTTTATTTTATTCACTTAATATTTCTGCCTAACCTTTGCACTCAGTATCTGGGTTCCTAATCTCTGCTTCTTGTCTTACTCTATGGCTTGGTATGGCGTTGCCGTCCGCGGGATTCTCTGCTGCTGGTGTGGTCCTTGTGGTCTGAGCTGCTTGGCTGCCGAAAAAGAATAAGGCCGAACTCCGTCGATCGCGGTTCCACGTCGTCACGCTTTTCCCTTTACAGCACGCTTTTTGCTATTAACATCACTTAAACGCACGCGTTGCGCCTAACAGCACGCGCATTTCACGGGTGATTACGATAACTTATCGATACTGTTGGGCATTCGCCCCGACTGGCTAGCTGACTTATCTGGCTGATCAATACTGGTAACCTTCGCGCGCGCCTATTTGAAAACTAGGTTTACTTAGGTTTTAGACTTAGGCTGGGACTTAACTGTATTGCCTTCAATGGCTGAGATTATATGAGAGGCGCCTTTAGGCGTCCTCACACCCCCCTTTACTTCGGTGTGGTTAATAAGATGGACGGAGGGCCACGGTGACTTCCTTCGGGGATCCGTCCGCCAGGGATATTTGGGTGCGAACTTCATTGATGTTTCGACCCGAATCGAGCCGGTTGGCGAGCGCTTCGCTGACAAAGCTTCTGGAGGCCCCCGTGTCGATGGTTGCCGCGAAAAGCTGGAAACCTTATAACTAACTAGCTGTACCCGGCGCGACTTCGTTCGCTTAAAATTAGTTTTGAGTATGGTTGTCAAGACTTTCTTATTTCTTATTTGCGCGTTTTTTGAAAACCTTTGTGTAAACAACCTTTGTAGAAGATCCTTCAAGAGAGAGAATCAGAAGGATACTGGCAGAGCTATATAATAAATGAAAGTGATCCAAGTAAAAGTCGTGAGCTTGTATACTTTTTATCAGTTACAATGTTATCAATGCAATTTTAATTTGCGCACAAATATGTATACTTGTTTGTAAATTGGAATTTGTTGTTTTTAAATTTCTTGTTTTGAATGAAACGAAAACCTTTGTACACACAGTAAAAGATTGGCATCCAATACAAAAACAGCAAAGTAACGTATTATTTTCAGATTCCACATTTGATCGATAAACGGGTATAATAAATCATTTTATTTGTATTTAAGCACATTATCTACTTTCGAATAGAAACATACACACACATTGTATGTATGTACATGTATTGTACATATAAGCAAATCAAAACATATCCAAATATACATATGTACATACGTATTTGGTCAAAAGTTCGAATCTTAAGATTAATATTTAACTTGGAAACATTTTGGCTTTGCTTACAGAATTTGTAGTAATTTTCTATTTTCTTCCATGGTGGAAATTAAATAAGGCTCTTACTTCTGCTACAAAATGAAAAATAAAACCTAAGCATTTGATCCACAGGACTGACTATTGATCGTAAATCATATTGATCGGAGCAGCAGTTTAAGTTTTTAAAATTCTAAACAAATTTAACTTAAATTGCCTCTTTCCCCTCCCTTTTCCCTGCAGCACTACCCCTCCCCCTCATCAGTTTTCTTGGCTGTTGCTCTCTCGGCCGTCGCTCTCTTGGCTTCTGGGTTTCGTTCTCTCGACAGGCTCCCGCAAAATACAACGCAATGACTTAGAAAATCTAAATAAATTCGTTAAAAATACTTAAAAAAATGTTAAAAACTTGAAAAATTAAACTTAAGCATTTGGGCCATAGAATAACTATTGAGCGAAAAATCATCTTGATCGGAGCAGCGGTTTAGATTTTTAAATCGAAAAGTTAATTTTAAATGTAGCCCCCAAATTATGGGGGATATCAAAATTTCTTTTAGATTTCTAATTAGGCCTTTTCAAAACCTAAAATTCGGAAAAAACCAAATATCGAAATTCCAACCAGTTTAGAAGTTAAGCTTAAATACATCAACTTTTTTTTGCTCAGAATAATGGATGTTGGAGCTGTTTGGGGCCGCTGGGGGACATATCGGATCTTAGTGGGCGCCCACGCCCCCAATGGAATACTGTGAAAAAATTTGGCTGCTCTTGCTCTTACGGTTTGGGCTGTGGCCGTATCCCCTTAAAAATCGGTCTTTCATTTTATAATCTTTAGGGATTAGGCCTTCAGTGGCTGGGACTTAACTGTAATGCCTTCAATGGCTGAGATTATATGAGAGGCGCCTTTAGGCGTCACAAGCTAAATATATATAATATGCATATGTGTTAATAATGACGTCACTGCATATTTAAAAAAAAGTTTTTTCTCCTTGTTTAATCTTTATATGTTTTATATGTAAAAGGTATGGTTAAGAACCAGAACACGGAGTCTGTTATTAAAGTTATTCTCAAGTTTGGTACGAACCAGATATTAGCACTACGGTAGCTTTGACTATCCGATTAAGCTTGGAGGTAAAAGTGTTATGACGCACTCGGGGATTTTTCTGTTACGCGAGTAGTGATGCTGTAGCTGGTTATGTCTAATATGTTGGATCCCGTGATATTAGGTATGGATTTCTTACGGCAACCCTAGGTCCTTCGACAGCGTTAAACTTTATGAGCCCGCGATGATTCGAAGGAGGGAGTACGGTGGCCCAGGAGGAAGAATAATTGATCCAGGAGAGTATCGCAATAAACTAGATAGAAGAGAGCTAGGCCCCAATTAACCACAGGATAATGCGCCAGGTGACCGCTCCTGGAGAGATGAGGGTCAACCGTAAAACTGGAAATGGGTTGACAGATAGGGAGCCAGAAAGGACCCCGGGGATTATCGACCAGACGAAGGTTACAAGACTAAAAGTTGACAGCCGACCAACAGAAATTTATTGCAAGTGAGTTGGCCCTTTTCGACTTACTTCAAATGGTATTTTATACAGCGGAACATTGGATAGTCATGCGTGATGATAAACCCTCGAAGCCATAAAACCTACAGTACTGATGAAGAGAAAGACGGGCGAATCGTCTATGTGCGTTGATTATCGACAATTAAGTGATTATTCAGAACCTGACGCACACCCCGTTCCAAGAATCAATCATATCCTAAACTGACAGAATTTGTTGAAAGTTATCAAAGCAATGAAAATCTGGGCATGGGAAAAGACGTTGAACCAAAAATCAAAAGAAAAAATAAAACTGAATCTAACAACAATTGTAACACAATTAAAACAGATGCATAATTACTTTAATTAATAAGTGCCACGCAAAACAGTTTAATGAGCGTCAATCAAAAGAATGAGCCTAGAAGCTCAGTAAAACAAAGAAACGGTTTTTCTGTCTTTCTTCTCAACCCGGTAGACCAAAGTGGAAAAATCATCCTTAAAGAGCAACTCGGCTCTACTGACCGTTGAAAGCCACTCCCACTCCCACGTCCTGGAGTTCGCAGTGTAAAACCCCTCTACCCTGGCGTCGAAGAACTGTACACCAACAACAAGTAGTGCTCCAATTTCCGCAACCAACAGCAACAACTACAGCAGCGCAAGATACTCTAAAGAAACCCAAGCTCCCTCCAATCTATATCAGGCTGGTCAACAAAATTGTTCCGCTGGTCGGGAATGGGAATTTCCATGTTGTTCCGCTTACTAAAAGGAATATTCATTTTAATAAAATATGCCAAACGAAAAAGGCAAAGAAATAAAAAAGGGAATCGAACCGGAAGTTACCAGAACCGTAATAATAAATGCCCCAAAAGAAAAGGGTTTTACCGCCAAGAATGTTATTAACATTCTCAACAAAAACAAAAAGCCGCAACTCTTCATGGTCGAGCTTCAGACAGACAGCAAGAAAAACGAAGTGCACCCGATCTACAAGCTACAAGGTCTATATCACCGTAATATAACAGTGGAGGTGTCGCATAAACGTAATGGTCAGTGCCATGCACTAATTGCCAGAAGTATGGACACACTAGAACATCCTGCACACTTCGAGCCGTCTTCGTGTCCTGCGGGGACGTCCATAATTCTGTACACTGTTCTGCCATCAAAGAAGACAGAAACACAAAAAAATGTGGAAACTGCGGAGGAAATCATACGGAAGGAAATCATAGGGGCTGTGTGGTCTACAAGGAGCTGAAGAGTCGCATGCGACAAGCGACAGCAACGTGCCATCAAAATGTTCGGAACGCATACACCACATTGCAAAAAACGCTAGAAGTCTTCTTCGCTAAAGC
The DNA here is from genome assembly GCA_018153365.1 of Drosophila fuyamai. Classification (NCBI taxonomy): domain Eukaryota; kingdom Metazoa; phylum Arthropoda; class Insecta; order Diptera; family Drosophilidae; genus Drosophila; species Drosophila fuyamai. Next base: position 58,138 of record JAECXW010000412.1, on the reverse strand, counting down.
TGCGAGATCTTAATTCGGTCCTTTAAATACCTCCAATGGCATCTCCTACGATGATGCTCTACGATATGGGATGGTAAATTAACTCCAGCCTCACCAAGAAAGCTCTCAGCAGACCCCAGGGCAGCCAAATAGCAAAATGAAAACCTGCTACAAAGCATGATGAAACTAATGTCATTCATGAAAACGAATATGCAAACTATATATGTGCATATCTATATGCCGTTTGTTTACGTACACACGAAATTTTTGCGCGCCAAATACACTTTGGTTTCATAAATACATTGATGTAGTGATGCGTACATACATACGGGCACAAAATTATATAAAATAAAACTGCAATTTTATCCTTATTCACATTTTCATTCTCAAAAATGTACATAAATAATGTATACATATGTATGTACATATCTTACACATAAAAAAACGCATAGGCTTACCTTGAGGTGTTTGTGCAGATTTCCTGTCGATTTATCATCGAAATTTATTGTTTTATTAATACACAACACGCACTTGTATTTTCTTGTTCGGACATGTCTGTCGCGCAGAGTCAAATTGTTTTGTGCATATGTGAAAATTGCAATGCAAAGGTTACTTCACAATACAAACATGAGAATGGCTAAGTTCCCCTGACTTTTAATACTGCGTTCCGACTATTACAAATTCGACACCAAATTGACGTGTAGATGTGGTGGATTTTGCTTATTTCAATGTCGCAACGAGATTTGGCTATTTTAAATCAGAGCATTGTTTAATACCTATACAAGTACCTTAATAATTTCGAAGGTATATCAAAATCTGTACCTAGGTAAGTTAAAAGGTACCTAATTATTTGTATACCTAGGTAAGGTAAAATGTACCACTAAATTGTACATAAATACGTACCTAGGTAAAAGTATCTAGGTATGTCCCAACACTGCTAATAAGTGCTTAAGTGGTTTCTGACCTTTCTTCAGATCACTCTCCTGTGCTAATAACACTTCTTGAAAACCCTGAAATAATCGAACAACTCACATTAAAAGGGCAGAAATACCTGCAAACAAATACTATAGATCTAATCAGCATCAAACAGCATACAAATCAAACAACTGGTGCGAGAAAAGAATCGTTGGCGACGTGGTTGGTAGACCAGCATATCGCCATCTTTAAAGCAAAGTTACCCGCTCTCTCGACCTTGCTCTCCAGCAACAGGCCGAAAATACACAGCTGCGGTACATCGAAAAACTCTCGCAAACCAGTAAAAAGAATCCCCTATGGGGAGCTCACCCCGATTGGAAACACGATGCTGGGTCCGAAGCACGGAGACTGAGCTGAAACATAAGATTCACATCCTCAAAGTGTTTTTCACCCAAATCCTGCCATAATATCATTTGTCGTGCCACCAATTCAACCAAAAACTACATCATGCCGGAATAGACCACACAGTTGCGTCATCGTACATGTCTTGTTGAAAAATGGCTTTTAACGCGCATTTTATTTCTGGAAGCACACAAGGTCATCCCGGTACATTAGTTTGGCTTCCGAAGAAACCATGGAACCATCGAGCAATTTACAAGAATAATATTAGAAAAATGCTCAGCTTTCAAGCATCGAGAATATTGTAGCGCTATATTCCTTGATATCTCATGCTTAAAATCAAAATGCACTTGCCTATCTACACCCACAAGCTCCTCAAGTCGTATCCATACAGTATTTTCAGTGAGATGCGGAGCCGCAACATCGGACGAATACAAGCGCACTTGGCCATACCCTGTTCGTTTTATATACTGCTGATTTCCCTACGAAGGAGATACTAACAATGTCCACGTTGCCGACGATACGCGATCCTGAGTCGCTCCAGATCACCAATCCGAGCTACAAGCCGCGATTATCTTGCTGTAGTGGAAAGGTGGCTATCTGACTGGCGTATAAAGCTAAACGAGCTAAAGTGTAACGTTTAGTCTTAATAGACAAACATGCCCTTATTCATTGAACGGTACGCAGATTCCTCAAACCAACGAAGAAATTGACCTCGGCGTACACCTCAACAAGCGTTTAACCTGGCGTAGACACATCGAATACAGGAAGCTGCACGTAAAACTAAAATTAAAATCTTGCGAACTCCAATAGACTATATACACTCGATCACCTCTATGTCTGGACTACAAGATCCTGCAGTTCAATTCAGCTTCCAAATCCATCTGGACATTCGCTACCAGCTGTGGGGGAACGCAAAATAGACAATATACAGCACACACAATCAAAAATTCTGAGAACTATCACTGGGGAACCTGGTATGTTCGCAACAGAATCATCCACAGAGACCTTGGCATCCTCGCAGTAAAAGACGAAATTAATAAACAAAAAGTGTCTTACAAAGAAAAGATATATGCGCACCCAAATTCCTTGCTCGGGGATTGACTCGGATTTCCAACCCGTCGGCAACGCAACGACCTTCCAACCCGGCAATAGTGTTCAGGGGCGTCTTACTCTGTGCCTGTCAAAATGACTGTTAGTTAAGTTTATATTATAAGATTTGTTACACTTATTATTAGTCTCGTTAGTAGAAGATTCTATCAATAAAAAGCAAGATTATTAAAATAAAAACATTTATTGTGTATATTGAACATATAAATAAATATATACCGGCCGAACGGTATATGAACTTCAGCAGGTTTTCAATTCTCCGTGCCACATATAGTAGTCAGCCTCCTCACACTCTCTGTGCAATTTGTCTTTAGTTTTATCATATTCTTGCATATATGTTAGTTAATATTTGACATTTTAATTTTCTTTATAGATCTGCTTTTCCTTCATTCCCTTCAACTAACGCGTATTGTAATGTGTCAACTGAACCCTCTGCGATACTGTCAAGCCGCAGTTGCCAGGGCCTTCGCTGGCATAACGAAAGCTTACCAGCTGGTGTACTGTCATCCTGTTTTAGAACGCAACGCTCGAAGTAAGTTAGCTACTATTTACGGCCATGACAAATCAATGCCTAACAAGGAGACGATCGAAATTTTTTTTCCCTTCGATCCTTATTTGCTAAAGATGTGAGTATTCATTGTATAATTTTCTGAAAACATGAAATCAGCCTGATCATTTTTAAGGTCGAGCAAATATATTAAAGACAACTATATGGTTTACCGGAGCAATGATTCAGAAGACTACGTGGATAGCTCTGCTACAGACCACCTTACTCGAAAACGTGTTGACTCGGAAATGGTCGAAAAAGACGAATTCATTATAGCTGATAAGCGCCCGAAGCATTTTTAACTGTCTAGAAGCCAAGAGTTTAACAAACAATTACACTTCATGCTTTCGCAAGAATTTAACATATTTCATATTTATCTATGCCTAGCTTTTAATATTATTTCATTTTGTTGTTTCAATAAATTCAACGTGAAAATGCAATTAAGTTCTTTCAGTAAAATTGTTTAACTGCGGCAGAATTATTTAAATACGTTTCCTGTTCACTTTACTATTTCTTTAAGAGTTACTGCTCGAGATTTGCCACGAGATATAGTATAGTATTTGCTATAATTTATTTTCTCAATTCCGGAGAAGTTGAATTGTAACTGAAGTTGTTTATCCCAAATGGACAAAAGTTCGCGTTGGACTCCAAATGTTTGATCCTGTAGTGGTCGACGGGCCGACAGGATATCGGTTTTGTGTAAAATGCATACAGTACATAAACTCTCTGCAAATAAGTCGTCGCAACTAGCTCATGTAACGGATGTAATTGTTAACGAGCTTTGGTATTAATAATGAGAATTAAGCCTGATAAAAGCTATTGCTTTACAAAAAAAAGTTTTATTTATTTGAAGACTGTGTTATGTAGGGAATTTTAAAATTTACAAATAAAACTTTGAAGTGCGCTATAAAAACATTTGTATTAATTCGGATTTAATTGGGAAAGAAATGCCAGACTAAAACGGAGATTAAAATAACTTAAAAGTCATCGACAGTGGATAAATTCATTGACTTACAAGCATTAGAAATATTTTTATATGAAACCCATTTTACGGTAGTCTTTTTACTGGATCTAAGTATTGTGTTTAAGTAGAGTCTCTGAAATAGTTTGATTTGAATAGATTTTTGGACATGCGCATTCAATGTGTATTTATTTGCATAAAAAACAAGAAGGAACGCTCCAGTCGAGTGCCAAAAACATCAAATACTCGTTGCTCTGTAATTCATTTGTGGGAGTGATGCAATTTATCTAATTAGTGAATTAGCCTCCTTCCCCCTATTCAACTGTAGACTGTCGACTTCTTATTCATATTCGCCCGTCCTCTGCAAAACATATACAAAGCTCAGGTCCGCATTATAAACATACCTCAGGTCGATCCATCTTAAACCATAATCAATCGCTTTGTGCCTTGCTTTCTGCAAAACATAAACAAAGCTCGACCAAAAATAAATATTAACAATAAAGGAAGCAAATTTCAGCTTACCCTTTTAGTTATTACAGAAAACGACTACATTTCGATTTCTGTACCTATATTACTAAAAACATTGAAGCTATGTCGATTTTGGCCTGCATTTTGCCATCGTCCGACTCTTGTTCGCCCAGCGGGCGGTGGTACGGGTGGCCGCCGCGGCAGAGAATGGCAAAAGCGGCTGGACCAGGCCGAGCACTGCCACCGAAACGGGATGCGGAACCACCACCACCACCGTCACCGCCGTCATAGTGATCCAGAGAGCCTGGAGCGAAAGCCGTCGCCGAAGGAGCCATCAATGAGGACGCCCCAGGAGACCGCACCCCCACCGAAATTGTCTCGGCAGTCATCCTGCCCGGAGCCACGGTCGCCGCCAGCAAGACCATTGCTGCAACGCCAGCAATCGGCAGACAGCAGCCGCTGGGAGGAGGTGACCGAGGGAGGATGGCCGCGGAAGACCAACCGGCAGGAAAAGAGGGCCCGGAACAGCCGATGGGCCGAACTGGTCGTCGTGGATGGCGTCCGCTACCGAATCCGGGTGGCGGGCGGAGTTGTATGGGTCTTAAAGGCAAAATAAAAACTGCCAAACGAGATTTAAAAATGTATTAAGCTGGTTTATTTACATTATTTAAATCATGGGTTGCCGGACATGGGAAATAGGGACGGTGGTCGATCGATAGTTGCGATCGTTGGGTTAACAAAAATGTGTACTCCCCACAGATCTCGATGCAGGAGATCGGTTTAGCAACAGCGAAAGAGGCGAGAATGCCGAAGAAATAATGGCCATCCCAGTCAAACAAGAAATATACAGCCCTTAGACCCTCATGTAGCAAGGGTAATAATTTTGGTGGAACGAACTCACAACCTCTCTGAGCTAGTCGCATGATTACGTAGCGAGCACGAAATAAAGAATCAGGTCGTTACAATATATTTAAGAGAACAACTACGAAAATGTAGTATAAAAGAGTACAGGTCTTAACACTATTTTTTAGATTTTAAATTGCTGAACATTTAAAGTGGTTTAACTAAACTACAATTGCAATAATGTAGTTCGTTCTATTTAATCCAAGGTCGGGTGGCTTATTAAAAATAAGATAGAAAGCAAACTTCGGCAAGCCGAAGTTTATATAGCCTTGCTGTTATTACAAATCTACTACACTACTAATACATTTAGATTTCTATGCCTATAGTATATTACTAAAAACAATGAAGCTAAAAACATAAAATTTAAGTATTAACTAAGAGACTAGTTTGCGTAAAAACGGATGGACGGACAGAACTTATTCAACAGACAGATATGGCTAGATCGACTCTCCTGGTGATGCTGATCAAGAATATATTATATATACTCTATAGGGTCGGAAATGTCTCCTTTACTGCGTTGCAAACATTTGACTGAAATTATAATACCCTCTGTAAGGGTATACAAATTTAGATACATTTTGTATATTATATTTAAACATTTAATTATAGTACCTTGTCTGATTTGTGTCGTAACTACATCGATGTTATTTTATAAAAACATGTTTCGTTCTTAGGTTTCTTACTTATAATTATTAGCATCTGAGTAAACCAATACTTTTATTTTTCCATCTATGAATAATCTAAACCATACACCTAAAAATCTTTGAAAACCAATTCCTTACACTTATAACCTAGTCTATAACGGTACTAAAAAGTTAAAATTACATAGTGATTTTCAGTTAGTATTAAAAATACCCAATTTTAAAAAAAAAATTGTAATTTAAACAGACCAACTATTTGAAAGACTTTTAAAAGAAGCCAATGAATTTAATGATATTATACAAATCCGTTATCTAGCAGAAGAACTTAAAAGAGAAATAAATGCATTTAAATTTGCTAAACGTAATAAACGAAGATTATTTAACGTTATTAGTTCAACTTACAAATATTTATCCGGAACATTAGTACAAGATAAAAAGGAAGAGTTAGAGCAGAAAATAAGTAACTTTTCAGAGCATAGTATACAAAACACATATTTAAATAAGATCATTGACGTAATAAATGATGGAATTGAGGTTATAAACAAATTTAAAGAAGATGATGAAAGGCAACAACAGGCTAGCATTTTAATATTTAACCTACATTTTACAGAATACATAAAAGATATTGAGTTAGGAATGCAGTTGACTAGGCTTGGTATATTTAACCCTAAATTATGATGATTTAACTAAAATAAGTTCTGAGAAACTGTTGAAAATTAAAACTTCTACTTGGCTCAAAATAGACACCAATAAAATTTTAATAATTTCATACATTCCTATCGTGAAAACACCAATTTTTGAAACAATTCCGTATCCCGATGACAATAATACTATTCTAACAGAAAATATATTTGACAAATTTTACCTTCACGAAGAAGAAGGATTTAATAAAGTCCTGTTTCTTATTATTATTAATAGTATTTGACGAATGTATAAATGGAATAATTAAACAAGAATTCCCAAGCTGCAAATATACTGAAACCCATAAAAATTTTCAAAATAATCATGTTGAACCAAATATTTTATTTTAAATCAAGGTTGTATTAATCAAGAAATTTCTATAATTCTTAATAGTTTTATTAAAATAATTTATTGTTCAGTGGAGCTAGATGAATTCATACTTTCAAATACATTGTTAGAATACACACAAAGGACACAAAGAAATTTCTATAATTAGTAATCATCTTATTAAAATACTTAATTGTTCAGTGCAGCTAGGTGTATTCATACTTTCAAATATCATGTTAGAATACACACAAATCATTTACAAAAATAATAATGTAACAAAATTAGACGACTGAGGAATATCTGCGTCTGTTTGACTTTGTAGGTAGCCGCTTTCTCATTGGAGGGATTGGAATGCGCAACACAGTTTTGGGGGTGCATGCGATCATGCCCTCGGCGAAACACCCTGATGTCAGTTATTGCTGACTCAAAAAATGCGGATTTTGGCTACTGGCAGACCCACTCAATTTCCTTGGATCAATGACCACCTCCCGACGGCCATTGATTTTTCTGTGTACAAAGGCATCCCGTGCAACCACCTTACAATCTCAGAGTGCCCGGGACTTTCCTCTGATCATATTCCTCTCCTGATATATTTTTGCGTGGCTCACCAAATCCAGGCTTCTTCCCCGGGGCTCGGATCTTAAAATATTCAGTGCGAAACTTACTACTCTGACTCAGGAGCCACCTTCTCTTCTTTCTGTGGACAACGTAGATTCCTTTGCTGAGGTCTTAGTTGGACAGATCCATCAAGCTGCCCTCCTCCTAGAAGTATACCTACTCCTCCATCTTAGGCTTATTTAAAGCCAGAAATTGCTGCCTTGGCCAGAAAAGGTCATGCACTTCGCCGTGTCTGGATGAGGACGAGACATACCATCGATATGGCAAGGTGGAAGGCTACTGTATCAGAGCTAAGGAAAGTCCTCTGTTCCGTTCAGAATTTTGTATGGACAAGCTCAATGTAATTGATTTAAACCAGAATCACGGATTTGCGCTCTGGAAATGCACCCGCAACCTTAAAAGACAGCCGCTTCAGAGGTTTTCCCTTAAAAGTGGTGATGGGACTTGGGCCCACAGTGATTCCGAGATTGCTGATGTATTTGCTGATGATCTTGAAAATCGCTTTACTCCATTTGAATTTGCAACAAGCGAAGAAGTCCAGACTACAATCTCTAAGTTAGGTCTTTCATTTGGTCCTCCTGTTACTGTCCGTCCAGTAGACGAAGATGAGGTACGTGGTCATGTAAAGCGACTGGTTACCACTAAAGCTCCTGACATGGACGCGATTGACGGCAAAGTTGCAAAGGCTCTGCCTAGCTCTGTTATTGCACAGCTCTGTCTTCTCTTTAATGCTCTTAAATGTGGCAAAAAAAGGAAAAGACCCATGTTGCCCGGAATCGTATAGGCCGATTAGTTTGCTGTCCACTTTATCCAAGATTTTTGAGCGGATCATGCTTGGTAGACTTCTAGCTATCAACGCCTTTTAAGACGAACCACCAGTTTGGTTTCCGTAGTAGAGGTGGAGAATAATCGATGTTTGTGGACATCGATGTTTTCGATGTTTTTGGTGAAAAACATCGATGTTTAATCGATGTTTAACAATATTTTTTTTTTGTTATTATATTTTAATTTTATTAATATTTTTGTTTTTGTTAAGGAACAGAAGCTTATCGACGACTGATGGCGATAAGCGAGTGCGACGGTCCGAAATAATTTGGCCTGCCTTGCTAAAGAGTCGTTCAGACTCGCATGAGGATGCTGGAATACAAAGGAACTTTTTCGAGATCTTTTTAAATGGTTCATCAGTTGACATCTGAAATAAGATATTTTGTTTAATTGAACATTTGAAGAACAAAAGACTTAGCATATAAAGTTTTACCTCCCAATACGCCAACGGATCGCACTTTTCCGGTTGGTTCCCTTTCTCTAGATGTTGGCGTAAGAGTATAATGGAATCCGCCCGAAGTGATTGAACTGTTGTCTCCATTTTAGTTGTTGTCATAACGGAGTTCAGCTCTTCCTGCAAAGCCTTGGCCGCTTCCTCCGAGTTCGATTGGGCAAGGAACCCTTGCTTCTTGAATCGCGGATCGAGAATTGTTGCGATACGAGTAATCGTTCTAGTTTCATATGCAAACAATCTTTCCCTTAGACGAATCTTCATGTAATCTGCGGCAGCGATTCCTTCAATTGTTTTGAAATCGAATCCATTAACTTTGTGGAAAAGTTCACATTGTCGATGGGTTTTTGGTGGAGCCGTCCCGATCTCAGTCACCCGGAGCAGCAAGCCGAAGCAGCGCAGTAGTAGGCCTGGAGTGACGCAGCGGTAAGCCAGGAGCGACGCAGCAGCACGCCAGAGCAGCGCAGCAGAATAATAGCAATAAGGCTATATTTTAGAGAAACAATAAACCAGCACCAACCTATTCATTTCTGGCGTTATCCTTTGGTCATGGGCGGTCACTCAATATAAATTTGATGGAACGAACTCACAACCTCTCTGAGCTAGCCGCACGTATACGTAGCGAGCAGAAACTAAAAAATCAGGTCGATACAGAGTAATTAACCATGTTCTGAGGGCTTTCGAAAACCACAAATACTCAGCCGTTTTTCTCGACGTTCGACAGGCCTTTGACAGAGTTTGGTATGAAGGACTGTTCTACAAGCTTATGTCGCTTTTGCCTGAAAGGCTCTGGAATCTCATTGTATCGTTCTTAGATAATAGGGAGTTTGCTGTTGATATTCATGGACACCGTTCTGGGCTTCGACCAATTCGTGCTGGTGTCCCGCAGGGAAGCGTCCTTGGTCCGGTCCTGTATACAATTTACACTTCGGATCTTCCAAACCTTGTGGTACTCGTGGTACACTTCTGGCAACATAAGCAGATGACACTGCATTTCTTGCAGCTGGTAGCACCACTACGTCTGCGTCCCGACGTGTCTAAACATTCTTAGACGAATTTGAGTGCTGGTCCTCTCGATGGAACATTGCGCTTAATGTTGACAAAACGCAACATGCCACTTTTGCTCTCCGCCCTGGCCGTTCGCGTAGCCTTTATATTGACGGGAATAGGCTCAAGCACGAAGATAAGGTGGCGAACCTCGGAGTTGCGTCGCCTTTGTTGGAAGTGACAAATTGATCGAGTTTGTGGATCAGCAAGAACAAATCTTGACAAAATGGACTGGCTCCTTCGTTCAGGTAGCGGCCTATCCCTTGAAGCCAAGGTGCGGCTTTTTAAGCCCATTGTCCTTTGAACTTTAAACTGGGGAATCAATTGCTGGGGCACGGCCTGTGATTCGTCACAAAAAAGGGTGCAAACGTGCATTACAAAAGCTCTGAGGAGGATGCTGGGGGTGAAGTGGCACCATTATGTAGAAAACCGAGTCACTAAAAAGGGTGCAAACGTGCATTACAAAGGCTCTCAGGAGGATGCTGGGGGTGAAGTAGCACCATTATGTAGAAAACTGAGTTTTGTTCCAGGACACGGGAGTGCCGACGGTAACGAAGACGATTTGTAAATTCTCAAGTCGATACGTTTGCTCACACATGCAAACTGTTTGGCAAGACATCTTGCAACACCACTGGGTCGACGGCTTCTTCGCAGACGACACCCGGCAGACTTATGGATTCTCGGCCGTGACAGACACGGTCGTCTTCTGTAATTACACATCTTGATTAACTTTTGATCGGCTATGACCACACCTGATTTACCCAAGAATGGAGCACCCGCTACCCGCTTTTTTTGGGATCTTTAGAAATAATTCGTCAATACACGAAAACTAGGTCCATCTTTGTGTGTCGTGTTCAAAAAAAAAACAAAAGCACACACAAAATTTTGTTATATCCAAATTTATAGTTATCAAATTTGAAGGTTGGGGGAGTGACATAGCCATAGCACCACAAACACCTATGTACATGTCCACACACCCATACATACATACGCACGTACTAATTACATTAAGACACCCTCAGGGAAATTTGAATCCACACCTAATTGTCAACAAGCCAATGGAAAATTGCAATATTATTAAAAACTCCAGACTATAGACTAAACAATTTAAACGAGCCGCTGTTCTGACTATCGACACGTTCCCACGAATTAGGATACACAGATATTCTTACGAAAGTCACTCACTAAAAATTAAAGCCGAGGTTTGATCGTAGATGAAGTAGGAGTTCGAGTAACTATCAGGTCGGTGTTCTTCCAAACATGAAACAAAAATGTATCGGCTTAAATAAAGTAAAATAAAGTTGTTTTTTTTTATAACAAATTTACGGTATGAAGATTTAATTAAATATTTTTATTTGACTGTTGACTGTGAACCTTACTTTTTCCCTAAGGCATAGCCAGCTTTGGAGCATAGTCTCTCTCTTAAATAAGTTTACACATGAAATATACATTTTTTGGATAACTTGGGTAAGACGAACCATGGGGTTTATTTTTTTGTTGGTTTTTGTTTTTTCCCGGTTATTTTTCATTTTAAAACTAGGTCTGAATAAGCGCAGATTAATTTTATATTTATATTTGACTTTTTTGTTATACTTACATTTTCTTTAAGGCACACTCATACGTAGCTATTTAGAATTTGTCTCTCTAAATTTAAATTTATTTAATTTTATTAATTTTTAGTTTTTCTTTTGATTATACATACGTTTTGGTACCGAAATTGCAAACGCAGTCCATTATTATATTAAATTTTATTAATGTATTTCGATCATTTAAAAATATTATTTAATTTGTTTTATTATATCATTCAGCTAAAGCTGTTTATACATTTATTTATTAACTGAAAGTATGGTGATTACTTTTATATTTTACTCGTCAATTACTGGAATTATAAACCACAAATTAATCAAGCAAGAAAATTAAAGTATTAATATCAAGAAACTCAAACCATATTGTGCTACTATATACGACCACTAACCATACAACATATAGACTGGTCATTTCATACAACGAATTTGGTCACAAAATTTTTCAATCGGGGGGCCCCACTGCTGGAATCGGCAGGCCCCGACACTTCGTGTGCCTTCGGGTTTTTTCGCTCTCGTTCTAATTCTTATTTTGACGCTCGCGCTCGAGTTCGGTCGTTCAGTCGCAGAGACGCGCATTTTGAAGAAGGTTGCGCCTGCGCTTGAATTAGTCTTTATATGTATGCGTGTTCATGCATTCTCATACAGGGGTGCATGTGTAAGTTTATTTCAATTCGATGCGGCAAGAATATTTTGTCTTTTGATACTTTTCAGACTTGGTACCCTAACAATATGGGCGCATTCACTATTTGGATAATGATCAAAATAAGAATATTATATGTTATAGTATATTTTTTAATATTTCAGCATAAATTTAATTTTGGTTTGCAAATTCATATCAGTAGTAGCTGTAAAATGTTTTGCATATATATATGTATTCCAATTAATAGAAATCAATCTACTGAGATACGAACAGGGCATATCGCAGTCGGTGTCACAAAAAACACCGACTGCTTTTAAGTGGTTCAGAAAACTTCAAACCAAATCAGCTTTGGTTGTTGTTCTGCGAGCGGATGGTGCCTGCATACCCTACCGACGATTGAATTTTAGGGGTGGGGACAGAAACAAGAACGGCTGTTTGGCTTTTGTTTTGTTTACATTTTTTAGGACATTTGTTTTGAATGTTATGTTTAATGACCTTTGGTTGATTTATTTTTTTAAGCTTCGCAGTGTAATATTGTTCAATGTTGTTATTTAATGATCTACCTTTATTTTTATGTACATATGTTGGTTCTTAAAAGTCGCCGCTCGAATTAGTTACCGATAAATATACATACATATATGTACACCTGTGTTAAATAGTAGTTTTTAAACTTTTTCACAACTTAAAAAAATGAATTTAGGTTAAACTTCTAAAATTCTTCTAAAATGGAACAAATATACAAATCTGATTTTTTTATTTAAATAATATTTAAATTTTTCAATTGTATAATATTAATCTCGGAAAATAACAAATTGTTTAATCACTATAAAGTACATCCAAAAAATATTCAAAGTGATTTTCTTAAATGTATATTACTATTTTAAATCAAGAAGTAAACTTTTAATGATTTTTAATATATTTAAATTTCGATCGAATAATGTAAAAGTTTATTTATCCAATTTTTCCCACTGTAAGCACAGGTGTATGTAAGTAATATATGTATTTAAATCGGTATCCAGGGAACACCACGAGGATGCCATTGCAATTGCGATGGAGTCTTCAATGAAGACTTACGAGTCGACTTGAGATATCAAAATGCTTTGAACATCTCCTTGTTCCCCACCTAACAATACCTCCTATACCTACAAAAAAAATTTAACATTTTATAAGAAACTAATTACTGTTTGAGTATTTTTAGTTTTCTTGCACCAGCTGTTGATACAGCTTTTCCTTTTGTATACATTTTTTCTGTAAGCCATTTACTGTTTTTCCGCAGTAAAATTAAAATAAATCCATCTAGCATTTTTATCCTGTGTTCATAACAGGAATGGGTAACCGAAAACCAATTTTAATAAATGCTGGACTTTTCAGTGGCGAGTATACAGGAACGTATAATTCGTTGTTTTATTCTTTTCATATAAGGCTTTTTGTCAAATATATTTTTAAAAATATTGTAGAGAATTTCAATTAAAGAGAAATAGTAATCTGAAGGAGCTTTAAGTTTTAAACCTTTATCGGCGCAGTCATAATTTTTATTTATAATAAAATGTTCTGTGGAGCATTGTGTTTCTATATTTGTTTTTAATAGATCAGAACACACTCCGCACTCTTTTTTTTGCAGAAATTTGAACAATATATAGCCTGCAAAATATCGCAAGGCATTGCTATCAATTCGTTTCCAGTTGCAATATCAAAAATTTGCTCAATTTCCGTCTCTTCATCTGAGAACATATCGAAATCGGTACTTTCTTCGGTTTTTATGTCATTACAAGTTTTGTTTAAGCTGCAGTCCTGGATAACATTTATTAACATTGTATCTTCATCTGGGCCGCAATTACCAGATACTGATGTGGATGTTAATATTTTCATCGATAGCATTTTTGACATTATGATGTTAAATTCATACATCGTTGGATTATTATTTGTTGCTCCGCGAGCCCTTATTAAATAAAATAGGTTTTCTAAGGGGTCTTGATTCAATTTCGCGGTTGATATATAAAATATTTCCGAGCTCCACACACTTTCAGCTAGTGCAAGTATGGATGAAATGCTCAAAATCATTCCGTCAATGCAATGCACTAATTGTGGATATTTAAATTCTCCAAAATACTTCCTCATTTCAACGAGGTATTTTTCTACGTTATTATTTTTCTGCATTCCACATCTGTATGGGTTTCTTTCATATAGAACATGGCTATTGAGGCAATCAAAGAGCCTATTTATTTTTCTATAAAATTTGCCGTAGCTTCTGCGCTATTTCGGCATTCCACAAATCCGCCAGAATCAATCACTGTTCGGATTGCGGCCGCAACAGTGTGGCTAAATATTTGTGTTGCATATTTAACTTTCATTTTTTCAAATGAATTCGGATTAATATGCTTGGCAGTTAATTTGGGACAAAGCCTCGTTGAGTTTCTGGACTCAAGTTGGTATAATTTTTTTAATATATCCCAAGATACTTCGCCATCAGGCGTAATTAAATTGTTCTTCATTATTATATTTCTCAATGATTTAATAAGATGTGGGGCATCAAATATTGTAAATATTTCTTTTCCGTTAACATTGAATCTCGGCTTGTTTATGTTAACTCCCCATTTTTTGAACGCTGCTCTATTATTTGAGCCTTGATCGCATATTATTGCGCGTACGTTAAGCCCCAAAGTTTGCGAAACTCCAATGTTCGCTTCAACTTTGCTCATGAGGGCATCATGTTTAATACCGTTAGCCGAAACAGTATAACTTATAACGTACTTCCAATTTTCAAATAAGCCCTAGCCATAAAAACGCATACTTGCTGCCCCAAAAACCGTGTTCTTTTCTCGCCATCGTTTTCAAATCCTTGAATTTCATCGAGTGCGGTATTATATTGCAGTCCTTTTTTTATTTTTATTTCATCACAAAGGATAACTGCTTCTTTACCTTTCTCACTCATTTCACCAACAATTTTCTGAAGGTTTTCTAATAAATCAGGTTGAAATCCTGGCGTCATATTTTTAAAAAGTGCCCATCGAGACAACGTCCGTTTTGACGGAAGTTTTAAATTTAAAACATCCCGCATATATTCATATGTTCGGGATGAATAAAAGTTTATGTTTTGAGCTATTACTTTTTCTGCGCTGTTGTAAGAATTTGATTTTTTTATCAGCATTTTGCATATAGTTTTTGCCTCTTCAGAAACATGAGGCAATTTATTTATAATGTTAAATATATTTATGATTTTTTTCTTGCTAATTATCTTACTTTTGCGCTTCATAGCTTTTTTCATTAAAACATTAGCTCTTCTCAATTTCTCTATTTTTTCTTTATACGTTTTAATCGCAAGAAACATCTCGTAATTATACCCGTTACTCGTAGAGTAAAAGGGTATATTGTATTCGTGCAAAAGTATGTAACAGCTAGAAGGAAGCGCTTCCGACCCTATAAAGTATATATAATCTTGTTCAGGATCACTAGCCGAGTTGATCTAGCCATGTCCGTCTGTCTGTCTGTCCGTCTGTCCGTCTGTCCGTCTGTCCGTCCGTATGAACGCTGAGATCTCGGAAACTATAAAAGCTAGAAGATTGGCATTTTGCATGCAGATTCTAGGAGTTCCTACGCAGCGCAAGTTTGTTTCAAAAAGGTGCCACGCCCCCTTTAACGCCCACCATCGCTTATATACGATTTTAAAAATTTAAATATTTCGGAAAAGTAAAAATGCAGTTTTATTGTGTTTATCAATACCTATCGAAATGTAGAAGAAATTTTTCAAATCGGACCATTCGTTAAAAAGTTATGCGTGATCAAAGTTTCTATCTCCATCTCCCTCGCACTCCTTTTACCTGAGTAACGGGTATCTGATAGTCGGGGCACCCGACTATAGCGTTCTCTCTTGTTTTTATTTCTATAAAACATCTCATTTTCTTCCCTTTTTTGGCAATAACCACAATTTCCTAACTGCACTGTACTAGGAGTTACTAAATTAGCATCTGAATTTAAAGGGCTAACATCTAAGCTATCGGACAAATTTTGTGACCTAATAGGGTTTACATAAATGCCAATTGGTTCTTCTGCCCCATCATCATTAAATTCAAATTGTTCACAAGGAACAGAACTGTCCGAACGCAAAAGGAAGTTGTCAGTTAAATTCAAAGTGGGCACGGCATTGATTTTAAGCCTATTTATCCCAATATATTTACTTTCGAAATGTCTATTACAAATACGCGAAGTTCGTCTATTAAAATTGTCATCCAAATTGCATAATTCAACCCATTTTTTAAGTCTTCTATCATCTGATGGAAATGAAAACAACTTAACTGGGAAGGAGTCTGATGAATCCCTATAACTCCCCCTGCAGCACTCTATAATACACCTCCGACCATTTTTCCTAACACTATGCTGATTCATTGCAAAAATTCCTTAAAAATAATATTTATATAAGTTAAAATATTTTTATACTTGCGAATTGAAGATTATACAACCACGGACACTTGGAACAGCAAGACAGGGGTTTTAAAAAAACACGCTGTCTTTAAAATAAAGACTTTAACTTTTTGCACCGTAACCACACTCAAAACAGCAACACAGGCGTTTTGAAAAAAACACGCTGTATTGTAAATTAAATTTTTTAACTTTTTTTAACTTTTCACTGTAAAAATCACCGCATAGAAGCACAATCAAAAGCCAATTGAAAGATGCTTGACTTTTTCTATCAAATGGGAACATTTTACGCGCGCAATTGAAGCTATTTACTAATGCAGCCATATGTAAACCAAGTGACAACCAAAAATCAAAAAACAACAAAAAAACGCGTGCCAAGTTCATAATCAAAACAAACCAAACAAAAACAATAGAATTGGCGCGCAAGTTATAAGTCATCCTATTACATGCATTGCCAAAAACAACATCTCTCATAGAAATACCAAAGGAAAAAGACAATTCAAATTACACTGCGAACCTTAAAAAAATAAATCAACCAAAGGTCATTAAACATAACATTCAAAACAAGTGTCCTAAAAAATGTAAACAAAACAAAAGCCAAACAGCCGTTCTTGTTTCTGTTCCCACCCCTAAAATGCAATCGTCGGTAGGGTATGCAGGCACCATCCGCTCGCAGAACAACAACCAAAGCTGATTTGGTTTGAAGTTTTCTGAACCACTTAAAAGCAGTCGGTGTTTTTTGTGACACCGACTGCGATATGCCCTGTTCGTATCTCAGTAGATTGATTTCTATTAATTGGAATACATATATATATGCAAAACATTTTACAGCTACTACTGATATGAATTTGCAAACCAAAATTAAATTTATGCTGAAATATTAAAAAATATACTATAACATATAATATTCTTATTTTGATCATTATCCAAATAGTGAATGCGCCCATATTGTTAGGGTACCAAGTCTGAAAAGTATCAAAAGACAAAATATTCTTGCCGCATCGAATTGAAATAAACTTACACATGCACCCCTGTATGAGAATGCATGAACACGCATACATATAAAGACTAATTCAAGCGCAGGCGCAACCTTCTTCAAAATGCGCGTCTCTGCGACTGAACGACCGAACTCGAGCGCGAGCGTCAAAATAAGAATTAGAACGAGAGCGAAAAAACCCGAAGGCACACGAAGTGTCGGGGCCTGCCGATTCCAGCAGTGGGGCCCCCCGATTGAAAAATTTTGTGACCAAATTCGTTGTATGAAATGACCAGTCTATATGTTGTATGGTTAGTGATACGACTCATACTGTTGTTATACCTTGCAGAGGGTATTATAATTTTGGTCAAAAGTGTGCAACGCAGTGAAGGAGACATCTCCGACCCTATAAAGTATATATATTCTTGATCAGGATCTCCTCCTGAGTTGATATAAGCATGTCCGTCTGTCCGTCTGTCTGTTTCTACGCGAACTAGTCTCTCAGTTTTAAAGATATCGAATTGAAACTTTGCACATAGCCTTCGATCCATTGCACGCAGTATATAAGTCGGAACGGCCGGGATCGGCAGACTATGTCTTATATCTGCCGTATAACTGAACGATCGGAATTCTCATAACTTTGCTGTTTTAAAAGTTAGGAAGTTGGAATTTTCTATGGGTTTTATTTTTGGCCAATCAATCTGACCTACCAAATTTCATAAGGATCGGCCGACTATATTAAATAGCCGCCATATAACTGATTGATCGGGAATGCCATAACTTTGGTGTTTGTAAAATTAGGAAACTGGGATTTTCTATGGATTTTATTTTTGGTCAATCAATCTGACCTAAAAAATTTCATCCGCCGTCTATATCCTAAAGCTGCCATATAACATATCAGCACTCCCCACAACTCGAAAATAAATTGCCCCTCTCCTACAAATAAATACTTATGTACATATGCGCATTGAGATATTAGACTAAGATATTTATAATAGGTAAACGATTTTTATATACCCTTACAGAGGGTATTATAATTTTGCTCAGAAGTTTGTAACGCAGTATGTGGAGTCTTAAACTCCCCACAAATCCTGATGCAGGAGATCGGCCTAGCAACAGCGGAGGAGGCGAGAAAGCCGGAGAAATGAAGGGCATCCAGGTCAAACCTGAAACATTCGGACCTTGGACCCTCATATGGCAAGGGCAACGAGGTCATACGGTAAATTGGCGGACTTCGGACCCGCCCAAAGAGGACACACCGTGAATTAACGGTACCTCGATGGACCTTGGAGCCGCGCCCGGCAAGGGCAACGAGGTCATACGGTAAATTGGCGGACTTCGGACCCGCCCAAAGAGGACACACCGTGAATTAACGGTACCTCGATGGACCTTGGAGCCGCGCCCGGCAAGGGCAACGAGGTCATACGGTAAATTGGCGGACTTCGGACCCGCCTAACCGAAAGTGCCGAGGGCCTGATAGAGAGCTTGGATGTGTCGAAAGCATCGCAATCCACGCAAGTCGGCAGCGGGAGAAAAGCCGGGAAAGAAAGGAAGGTGGCCAAGCAGGTCCCGGAGTGGAATTTCCGCTACGTCGGAAACGAGAAGCCGCTGAAATTTTTGGAGCAAGTAGAGCGGTCAGTCGTGACTTACGGTCTCGACATAAACCAGATCCCACGAGCAATGCCGGATCTGCTACAAGGCAGAGCCTTGAAGTGGTTCATCGCCAACAATCGGCACTGGGAGACCTGGGGAGACTTCATATACAGCTTCCAAAATTACTTTCTTCACCGAAGATACATGGCGAAGCTGGCGGACCAGGTCAGACAGAGTAAGCAAGCCTACGGGGAAAGCTTCAAAGATTTTATGGTGGACATGCAGACCCTGATGCGGCCACTGAATATGTCGACCAAAGAAACGCTGGAGAGGATAAAAGAGAACTGCACGCCGACACTCCGAATGTTCGTTCGCCCATATGAATTTCCGAATTTGGATACCTTGATGGCGCTGGCAGACGAATTTGAGGAGCTCGACCAGCAGCGGGAGAAATTCGAGCTGGAAAACAATCCCCGCAAGGGCAGAGCCACCTAGTACCAAGGTCGAGATCAGACCAGGGTGCGGTGAGCAGGCGGTGCCAGGAGGACCCGGACGCACAACCACGAAGTACGCCGCGCGGCCACGAACCAGCAAACAATCGCGGCGGATACGTAGCAAATCCTACCCAGGCATACCGCAGATGCGGGAGTCCAGACCACTGGGCGAAGGAATGCCGAAACCAACGGCTTACGTTCTGCTGGCGATGCGGAAGAATAGGAGTTCGGACGGTTCAGTGCTGTTCCGGGTCGGGAAACGCCCAGCGACCCCAGCCTCCGAGGGGCGGCCAGGGATCGCAAGGTGCTGCCTCTCGAAATTAATGGGCGACCTGCAGGCGGAAGAAATGCAACTGTACGCCACGGTGCTCATAGGTGAAAGTAAAATTAAGAACACGGTGGATACCGGCGCCACGGCGAGTTTCAACGGGGTCCAGGCAGCGGGTAATGTCGGAGAACCACAACTCACCGACAGCTGGCCACATGGGCAGTCGGAAGACAATTGCCAGAGTCGCAGCAAGATACCATAGGCCGGGAATGCACCGCGACGTAAGGAAATATGTGCAAAACTGCGAGAGCTGCCTACGGTATAAGCCAAGCCAGCTACAGGCGTCCGGGAAAATGCTGACTCAAGTACCGGAAGTGCCGTGGGCCACTGTATGCGCAGATTTCGTCGGACCACTGCCACGCTCTAAACACGGGAATTCTATGCTACTGGTGCTGGTAGATAGGTTCTCCAAGTGCACCGAAATGGTGCCAATGCGCAGGGCAACGACGGAAACTCTGGAAAAGGCGATTCGCGAGCGGATTCTCGCAAGATACGGCGTATCCAAGGTGCTGATTACTGACAATTCACCAGCAGGGCGTTTAAAAAAATTCTGCGTGAATTAGGCGTCCGACACCAGTTCACGGCCCCATACACGCGCCAGGAAAACCCGACGGAGAGAGCCAACAGGACGGTGAAAACGATGATCGCCCAGTTCTCCGGGGCAGACCAAAGGACTTGGGACGAAAAGTGGCCGGAACTGCAGTTGGCCGTGAATACGAGCGTGGCTGAATCCACGGGTTTTTCGCCCGCCTTTATTACGCAAGGAAGAGAGTCCAGGTTACCCGGCGCACTGTACGACGAAGGAACAATCGGCACAGGAAGGCAAACTCAAACTCCGGGCGGGGAGGCAACACTAGGCAACAGCCAGCGGCGAGATGGAGGCGGGACACAGGTTCCGCACTCCAGCTGCTGGCGTCCCCCCTGGTGTCGCGGTCCCCGTCGCCGAACCCCGAAACGGAGGATGAAGGTCGGATCACCGACGTGGAGCTGAAGGAGGAGGTGGAGGCCGGCGTCCGGTCGGCAGGGCAGGAGGCCGAGGTGCCAACCATCGACCTGTCCTCATCGGAGGAAGAGGAGGAGGACACCGGGACGGAGACGGTGAGTCCGGAGGTCTCCTCGGACGAGGAGGATGAGCCACGTCGGGCGGCGAAGGCCCGGATGGCATTTCGGAGTATCCGGAGGGCCGCAGCCGGATTCGGGCGGATCCGCTTGGGCGACGCAGCGCCATAGGGCAGCCCGGAGGAGGTGAGGCGGATACTTGCAGCCCGGGCGGACGTGGTGCGGAAAGTATTCGCTCAGCGGGCGGTGGCACGGGCAGCCGCCGCAGCCAGAGAGTGGCAGAAGCGGCCGCCGCCGCTGTCGCAGCCACCGCCGCCGCTGTCGCTGTCGCAGCCGCTACCACCACCACCATCGCCGCCGCAGGGAGCACCACCACCATCGCCACCGCCACCACCGTTGCCACCACAGGCAACGCCACGGCCATCCCAGGCACCTCGGCACGGAGCGGAAACACCACCGCCTCCACCGCCGCTGTGGGTGCTAACGCCATCGTCGCGGCCAACAAAACGGCTCGGCGGAGAGTCGGAGGAGCTGGAGAAGGGGCCCTGGGGGTGGCCGCCGCCAGGAGAGCCAGCCGCACGGCCGTCGAAACTCGCCCGGCTATCTTCATGCCCGGAGCCACGGTCCCCTCCAGCAAGGCCGTCTATGAGTCGCCAGCAGTCGGCGGACAGCAGCCGCTGGGAGGATGTGGCCGAGGGAGGGTGGCATACGAGGCTAGCAAGCAGGTGAAGAGGGCTCGGAGCAGCCGCTGGGCCAATCTACTAGTGGTAGATGGCGTCCGCTACCGCATCCGGGTGGCAAGCGGGGTGGTGAGGGTCCTGAGGGCCCAATAAAAAGCCTTTAAAGGTTTTAAACCGAAAATTGGTTTGTTTATTTACATTTGGGAGTAATGGGTTGCCGGACATAGGCAATAGGGACGGGGGCGCCGAGATAGGCGGTCGATCGACAGTTGCGATCGATGGGTTTACAAATTGGTTATTTCTATGTTCAAAAGGCAACTTAAGACAACAAAAAGGCAACGACGATGGCAACACTGGAACCCGCAATCGATAAACGCGATCGTGGTGAGATTCCAGGGAGTTGCCGGATCGAAGGAAAACGGAATGGTTACTTTTAGTTTGGGGAAATGGCTGGGCGGGAAAATTTGAATTCCACGCAGGGGAACTGGGAACTTTCTGGGAACTGGGAACTGTCTGGGAACTGGGAACTGTCTGGGGAACTGGGAACTGTCTGGGAAACTGGGAACTGTCTGGGGAACGGGGAACTGTCTGGGGAGCAGGGAAACAGTCTGGGGAAATAATCTTTCAAGGAGCTGTATGGAAAAGTCTTTTAGGGAAACAGTCGCGGGAAAGTTCAAATCTTTCAAGGAGCTGTACGAGTAAAGTCTTTTAGGAAAGCAGTCTGCGGAAAGGTTAGGTCTTTCGGGGAACTGTCTGGGAAACATCTAACGAGCAAGTCAGGCGGGGAATTCGAGTAGTCAACATCAAGGGCGGGGAAAGTCACCACTTTCATTACGTTTCCGAGGGAAGGGGAAAATGTGAGGAGTCTTAAACTCCCCACAAATCACGATGCAGGAGATCGGCCTAGCAACAGCGGAGGAGGCGAGAAAGCCGGATAAATGAAGGGCATCCAAACGGTCAAACGGGAAACATTCGGACCTTGGACCCTCATATACGGTAAATTGGCGGACTTCGGACCCGCCCAAAGAGGACACACCGTGAATTAACGGTACCTCGATGGACCTTGGAGCCGCGCCCGGCAAGGGCAACGAGGTCATACGGTAAATTGGCGGACTTCGGATCCTCCTAAAGAGGACACACCGTGAATTAACGGTCCTTCAGTGGACCTTGGACCCAAGGGAAATAACGGCACCTACAGCGCCTATAAAAGGACGGCGCAAGCGCAGCACGGGACAGTACGAGTTCGAGAATCAGAGCGAAACCGAAGTGCCCAAGGATCAAGATCGCAAAGTCGAGACGCCGAACGACGACATGTCTACAAGGCTGAGGCTACAACGCTGAGATCCAACGGTGTTAGGTCGTGGTTAAATCAAACTTAGGGAGTCCTTGCGCGGTGTCAGGCGATAAAGGTGGCTAGGCGATAAGGAAGAACTTTGTTCTACCTGCTAGGCGAGACACCTTGCCGGCCCCGGTAAGGAAGCTCGTATATCATCCAGGGTTTTTGGTGGAGCCGTCCCGATCTCAGTCACCCGGAGCAGCAAACCGAAGCAGCGCAGTAGCAGGCCAGGAGCGACGCAGCGGTAAGCCAGGAGCGACGCAGCAGCACGCCAGGAATAGCGCAGCAGCACGCCAGGAACAACGCAGCAGAATAATAGCAATAAGGCTATATTTTAGAGAAACAATAAACCAGCACCAACCTAATCATTTCTGGCGTTATCCTTTGGTCACGGGCGGTCACTCAATATAAATTTGGTGGAACGAACCAACAACCTCTTAAGGAGACATCTTCGACCCTATAAAGTATATATATTTTTGATCAGGACCACCAATTGAGTTGATATAAGCATGTCCGTCTGTCCGTCTGTCTGTTTCTACGCGAACTAGTCTCTCAGTTTTAAAGATATCGAATTAAAACTTTGCACAAACCCGTCTTTCCTTTGCACGCAGTATATAAGTCGGAACGGCCGGCATCCGCCGACTATATCCTATAGCTGCCATATAACTGAATGATTGAAAATGCCATAACTTTGGTGTTTTTAAAGTTATGAAGTTCGGATTTTTATGAGTATTAAGAATGCATCATATGAATATTTTTGGAGAATATATTTTTCAGAATATTCTGCAAGGGTATATGAACTTCGGCTCCGCACCTCAAGGGCGCAACGGCGTCCTCGGAGCATTGTAGCACAGAACGGGAAACGGGAGGGGGACGAGGAAATTAACAGCAGCAGTTCCCGCATCGCTGACGGCAGCAGCCTTTGCCGTAGACTGTACAGCTACTCTGACAGCAGCAGCTACTGCAGCGGTACTCGCAGCGGCACTCGCAGCGGCATTCGCAGCGACAAAGGCAGCGGCCTTCGACGTCGACGGCTGCGGCTCCTCGAGCGACGACATCTCCTCCAGAGTAAAATGCGGCTGGGGCATTCCACCGCCACTGCAGGTGGCAGCAACCTTCGCTCGCGACGCTTCCCTCGGCGCGACCTCTACCGGTTCCGCGGGCGGCACCACTCGCTAGGCTAATAGCCAGCGAGCAGTCGCACTCTGACGGCTCCATGCCGCCCTCTGTTGGGATGGACGACGCCATCTACCGGCCCGAACGATAAACTAAGCCGCTTATCCGGGACACGCACCAACTGTTTCGATAGCAACGTTCGTAGTGCGAGACCACAGACCTAAGCAACAGCTGTTGCTGTTACGCTCACTGAGAGAGAAGCGGTGTAACGTGAGTCGAAAATTCCCAACGGGAAAATGTCTTCCACGTTTATTCGCACTGTTTTCGCCCGGAAAACTCTGTCCGCTGTTATCAGCTTCACACACGAACCTGTTCCGCAGGTTTTTGCTATTTAATATAGCTCACAAGCCACACCACGAATTTACTAAACCGGAGCACACGTTAAGCACGTCCGACGTTAATACATTCGTCACTAATTAGATGACGCGGAGCTCGATGGTAGCAGCTCGACCACGGCCGCAGTTTGCTTGGATGAAGATAAACATTAATGTCTAGCCGGGGGACAACATATGGTGTCCCGACGGGTAACCCTTGAAGCGGCAATTCCGACGGTCCGTCGGGTCGTTGCAGCCTCGCGCACTATAGCCGGTCTATCCGCACTGGCGGCACACGTTCTCCTTGTATCGGCACTGTGCGACCTTGTGGTCAAAGCCAACACATCGGTGGCAAGCATATGTGCGGATCAGCGCTCGGCAGTTATAGGCAAACCAGCCGATGTACGCCTTTCAGCCATCAAGCACCTCAAGGGCCATGGCATTCACATCCAGCGTCACATTGACAGTGGCGCCGTCGGCTGCAGACCATGGCCTTGTTAAAAGAAGCCTCGTGCATTACGACTACGAAGTTGTTTTTATACAACTCCTTCATAAAAACTGCAGGCGTCGTGGCAGTGTCCACGTTGCTGACAACAACTTTTGGTCGCTGCGCAGGGTTCTGCTGGACCTCGAGGGCAACTTCTCCGAACCTCTTGCTCGCAACTACATTTCAAATTTCACCTGACGAGGGGGTGCGGATGATGGCACCACCACGCGCAAGCCCTCTCACCTCGTGCAGGCGGACCCCGAGCGAAGGGACGATCTCCCTGCGCACCTTTTGTGCCACCTGGTTGCCAGTGACGTTCGGGTCCTTGCTGACAACAACAGCAGACCACGTCTCTCAGGGCTTCTTCGGCGCTGGCACTGGGCCGTCCTGTGGCGCTGGCAGGCTGGGATATGCAGCGGCATACCCAAAAGGCGGCAAGGGGACCACAGCTGGCACGACGACGGTTCTGAGGGCACTTTGGGCATTCAGCTGCCGCTTGCTCCTCTCCTCAAGTACTGCATTTCGTGTCCCCAACGTGAACACAAGCTCCTTGTACTTATTGAGGCTCCTCATCATCAAGCGAGCCTGCATCGGGGTAAAACCCGCCGAAACGACATCTACCATGAACTCCTCCCTAATCAGGGAGAGCTTACTGGCGATCTTCGTCCCGGCGGCATCAGTTGTTGTGGCAACATGGGCAACGGGAGGGGGGACGAGAAACTTGGCACCGGTTTCTTGCTCCTTGGCAACAGCGACATTCGCCGAAGCCAGCTTAGCTACTGTGGCTGCAGCAGCAGCCGCAGCGGCACTCACGGCATTCGCGGCACTCACGGCATTCGCGGCTACAAAGGCAGCGGCCTTCGAGGTTGACGGCTGCTGCTCCTCGAGCGACGACAGCTCCTCCACCGTAAAGTCCGGCTGCGGCATTCCACCGCCACTGCAGCCAACAGCTACCTTCGCGCGCGACGCCTCTCTCGGCGACGCCTTCGAGCGCTTACCACGAGCGCGACCTCTACCGGTTCCGCGGGTGGCTCCACTAGCTACGCTACTAGCCAGCGAGCAGTCGCTTTCCGAGAGCTCCATGCCGCCCTCTGTCGGGATGGACGACGCCATCTACCGGCCCGCACGACAACCGAAACCGAACCGCTATCCGGGACACGAACTAACCGCAAAAACGGCAACGCTCGCTAGCGATTTTTCGCACCTAAGCAACAGCTGTTGCTTACGCTTGCCGAGAGAGAGGCGCTCTCACGAAACGCACACGCGGTACCACGCGAGTGGAAAATTCCCAATGGGAAAATGTTTTTTCCACCTTAGAACGCGTTGTTTTCACCGGGAAAACTATGTCCGCTTTGCTCACTCGCACTCACGAACTAGAACTTTGAATCACAACTAGAACTTTGAATTTATATACACGGAGCACACGTTTTGCACGTCCGTCGGTAATCCATTCATGCGCGTCACTAATTAGATGACGAGGCATTTGGCTACCTTAAGAGAGTCATACGCTCATATATCTCAGTTTATAAAACAGATTGGGATGTATGGCTACAATACTTCGTATACTGCTTTAACACAACTCCCTCTATGGCACATGATTATTGTCCATACGAATTAGTATTCGGGAAATCTTTGAACTTACCAAACCATTTCAATAGCATAGATAGAATAGAACCATTATATAATATAGAGGATTATGCTAAGGAATCTAAATTTAGATTAGAACAGGCATATAAAAGAGCCAGAATAATACTAGAAAATAGTAAGCAAAAACAAAAAGATAGATACGACAAAGATAGCATAGATTTTGAATTAGAAATAGGAGACAAGGTTTTATTAAAAAATGAAACTGGCCATAAGCTAGACTTTAATTACATAGGACCCTATACGGTAAAGAAGATATGGAAGATGGACCTCGCCCCCTCACAATAGCTGAGTACAGGGCACGACAGGAGTCCAGCAAACCCATCCACACACGGAAAAGAAGTGGAAAAAGGGTAAAACTCCTCCAGCAAAGAAGACTGCTAAAGGACTACAGGAATATAGCAACGACCTCGCAGGAGAAGGAAGTACATGACAAAAATATTAAAGAACTGGACAAAATACTTTGCAAACGAGCAAAGTAACGCAACAAAGGCTGCATTTATGCCAATGCCTAAGTTGCCTTTAATTTTAAACTTCTAACCCGAGTCGATGCGCGAAAGCGCTGCTCGAAAAATACTAAACACTGTTAGGCTATATACTAAAAACATACAACTGATATTGATTTATATAGAGCAAAATATTGTAAATCAGTTATATGAAAACTAACAAAAAAAATTTTTTTTCACTCTTATTATCGAAAGGAAATTTATGCGATTATGCCAGCAGACACTTTATTACATTTATTTAATTAATCAAATTTGAATTCCTAAATTCTTGTTATAAATGCAAAATTTTTTTTTGACTTCATTTTGCTGAGTGTTTCTCAGTGGCCCTAAAATGAAAGAGAAAGCTAGGCAGGGAAATATGGAAAACAGGAATATTTACATAAATCTATTTAAAATTTCTTTAAATGAATGAATAACAATAAAATAAATAAATTCTCTACAGAAAATCATAGTAATTATAATAATACTTATATATTGGGAGTATATCTACCCAAAATGCGAATAACAAAGTAGAACCAAACAATATTGACCTATATTGGGTGCAAATACTCTTAATTATAATCGTTGTAATAATGAGCGCAAATCTTTTTTACAAAATATACAAGTTGCACAATAAATGTATAAGAAAGAAGTATTTGAGCAGAGCAAAAGATCTAGATAAGATCTAAGAATAAAAAAAAAAAAAAAAAGGATAGAGTGTTCAATTTCATACCCTTTAATTGAATGAAAGGTATCTCTCAGAACAATTGAAATACCTTAATCAAATTATGGAATTTAATTTAATAGAATTAAATAGATGTCTTGATGAAATAATTATTAAGGACCCACAATTTAGAATGCGTGCATTAACCATTCTTCTTTGTCATAAAACCTTCATTCCCATTACTAAATTTGAATATGACTACATGGAAAAGTACAATTTGGAATTCAGCCCTTTGTTTGCTTGCAATGAAAAAAATAAAGGGTTTAATCCTAAATACTTTGCCATACGTCTCAGTAAAGGAGGCCGTGGATTACCATCTTATACTCGGCGAAACCACGATCCTTATGGTAAAATTACATAGATAAGATTACCATGGAATGGAACGATTTGTATGCGAAATTGAATAAAATAAAAGCAGAATTCGATAAAAAGGCACAATAATTCAAGGAAGCACAATAAAGAAACATGCAGAAATAATAGTAAACTGCTTTAACGAGGCGGGAATATTAATACATGAGCAACGAGAAAAATTAAATGATGATCATTGTTCAAAAGTATCAACATTTTTAAAAGGCTTAGAGAAAATCTAATGTCGATAAAAGAAAAATTCAACTTTGATATCTCTTTACCGACCACTCTTAATACCGCAATAACAGTTGAAACCGATGAAGAATTAACATTGGAAGAGTCAACTGGCGTCGATCAGACAGAGTCAGAAGAGTTGAACGCGAAAATAAAGGAAGAAGATTTAAATAATCTTACTATCCCAGCCGTTTTATTATCAAACGTAGATAATACAACAGACTCAGACTCAAGCGCAAGCATAACTGAGAACAACAACTTTAAAATGGCACAAACAAATATTGACTTCATTAACACCGCATCAAAGCTTATACCAGTTTTCGATGGTAAAGCAGAAAACTTAACCAGTTTCATTGATGCATTACATATAATAGAGTCAATAAAAGGCGAACACGAAAACCTAGCAGTCTCTATAATAAAGACAAAGCTATAGGGTGTAGCCAGAAATCTGATTGGAAACGAAACAACGGTAGGTGAAGTAATTGCCAAATTAAAAAGTAACGTCAAAGGCGAGACTGTAGAAGTATTGTCAGCAAAGCTGATGAATCTACAGCAATGCAATAAAACTGCAAATCAATACACATCAGAGATTGAGCAGATGACGAAGGCTTTAGAAAGTGCGTACATAACAGACGGTTTAACACTAGAACTAGCAAGAAGTTATTCCACACAGCATGCAGTGAAAGCAATGACTAAAAACTGCACGATTGATAAGGTAAAACTTATCATGCAAGCCGGCAATTTCAACACAATGAATGACGCCGTTTCAAAATTCGTAAACAGTTGCACAGATGCAACTGGACAACCAAACTCGGTCCTTTACTACAATAACTATACACAGCGCGGCGGAAAGCGCGGACGCGGAAGTTATAGAGGTAATTTCAGAGGTCGTAGTAACAATTATAGTTACTACAACAATACCAACCATAATAATGGTTCCGGCAACTACAGAGGAAACTCAAGGGGCCGAGGCAACTCAAACAGAGGCTACAATAACAATAATACAAATAATGTAAGAGTAGCCAATGACACTTCGGAAAACCCACAAGCCCCTTTAAATACTCAACAGTAGAGAACGTAACAGTCCATACTATTAATCTCAGTCAGAATATATTTGTCTCATTCACTCATGTGGCTACCGGAAAAGAACTTGTATTTTTGGTAGACACAGGTGCCGAAATCTCTTTAGTAAAAGAAAATTCCGACATATTTCAAAACATACAAGATAATAACATAATAGATATTCGGGGAATAAGCCAAGAAATTACTAAATCCAAAGGCTTAACATCAATTGAAATACAGACTACCAAGTACATAATCCCACACGATTTTCATATCGTAGACTTACACTTAGCTGTCCCTTGTGATGGCATTTTAGGAATTGATTTCATTAAAAAATACAGCTGCCAACTAGACTTTCAGCCATCTGAAGATTGGCTTATAATAAGACCAAAAAATTTAAAATTTCCAATTTATGTTCCAATAGTATACAGTTCTGGCAATAACTCAATTCTTTTGCCAGCAAGATCACAAGTCATTAGAAAAATAAAATTAAATTCAAAAGAGGACAGTGTATTAAGTCTAACTCAAGAAATTGAGCATGGAATTTATATAGCAAGTACCATAGCTACAACACAAAACGCTTTCATAAGACTACTGAATACAACAGACGTAGATAAAGTGGTCAGTGCGAATAATTTATCATATGAATCACTTTTGAACTACGAAGTAGTCGAAGGAAACAAAGAAACTAGAGAAAAGTCTGTATTATCCCAATTGTCCAAAAATTTCCCCCCACAATTTAAATCACAACTCTCAAACTTATGTAAAAACAAGAGAGAACGCTATAGTCGGGTGCCCCGACTATCAGATACCCGTTACTCAGGTAAAAGGAGTGCGAGGGAGATGGAGATAGAAACTTTGATCGCGCATAACTTTTAAACGAATGGTCCGATTTGAAAAATTCTTCTACATTTCGATAGGTATTGATAAACACAATAAAACTGCATTTTTACTTTTCCGAAATATTTAAATTTATATTTAAATAAAATCGTATATAAGCGATTGTGGGCGTTAAAGGGGGCGTGGCACCTTTTTGAAACAAACTTGCGCTGCGTAGGAACTCCTAAAATCTGCATGCAAAATGCCAATCTTCTAGCTTTTATAGTTTCCGAGATCTCAGCGTTCATACGGACGGACAGACGGACAGACGGACAGACGGACATGGCTAGATCGACTCGGCTGGTGATCCTGAACAAGAATATATATACTTTATAGGGTCGGAAACGCTTCCTTCTACCTGTTACATACTTTTGCACGAATACAATATACCCTTTTACTCTACGAGTAACGGGTATAATTATAATGACATATTCGGCTTAGAAATATAACCAATTAGCACGAATAATTTCTACAAACAAAAACTGAGATTAAAAGATGATGAACCTGTATACATAAAAAACTATAGAAGCCCACATAGTCAGGCGGACGAAATTCAAAAGCAAGTCGGAAAATTAATCACCGACGGGATTGTCGAACCCTCTGTATCTGAATACAATAGCCCATTATTACTTGTCCCCAAAAAATCAGCTCCAGGTTCCGAACAAAAGAAATTGCGATTAGTAATTGACTATCGTCAGATTAATAAAAAATTACTGTCCGATAAATTTCCACTACCTAGAATTGATGATATTTTAGATCAGCTAGGTCGAGCAAAATACTTTTCATGTCTTGATTTAATGTCAGGATTTCACCAAATAGAACTTGAAAAAAGCTCAAGAGATATAACTTCCTTTTCAACGAGCAATGGCTCGTATCGCTTCACGCGATTACCTTTTGGTTTAAAAAATTACTACAGACGATTTATAAAAAATTTCGCCGACTATTCACGGCACATAACACGATTATGTAAAAAGAATGTTCCTTTTGAATGGACAGCTGAATGCCAAAACGCATTCGAATATTTAAAAACAAAACCTATGGAACCTACCTTGCTACAATATCCCGATTTCAGTAAAGAATTTTGTATAATTACTGATGCAAGTAAGCAAGCATGTGGAGCGGTTTTAACTCAAAACCATTACGGTCTCCGACTTCCCATTGCATATGCATCAAGAGCCTTTACCAAGGGTGAAAGTAATAAGTGCACTACCGAACAGGAACTAGCTGCAATACACTGGGCAATATTACATTTTCGACCATACATTTATGGCAAACATTTCACTATCAAAACAGATCACAGACCTTTAACATACTTGTTCTCAATGACTAACCCAAGTTCCAAACTGACACTTATGAGGCTAGAATTAGAAGAATACAACTTCACAGTTGAATATTTGAAGGGGAAAGACAATTACGTAGCCGATGCGTTATCAAGAATAACCATCAAAGAACTACAAAATATAACCGGAAATATAAATAAAGTCACTACAAGATCCCAAAGTAGACAGAAATCCTGCGCAGGAGAAAAAGAAATAGACTTGCCTAGGCAATCTATAGAAAAAGCTTCAAAGCCCAACGTATACGGAGTCATAAACAATGACGAAGTACGTAAAGTAGTCCCTTGCATGTAAAAAATATGCTATGTCTATTTAAACATGGACAAACAATTACTGCAATATATGATGTTAGCGATTTATATACCAATGGAGTCCTCGACTTAGGTCAGTTTTTCCAAAGGCTTGAAACGCAAGCCGGTATACATAAAATCAGCCAACTGAAAGTGGCACCGTGGGAAAATATCTTTGAACACGTTTCAATAGATAATTTCAAGAAAATGGGCAATAAAACATTAAAATCATTGAGAGTAACGCTACTCAACCCGGTGACCCTAATAAATTCTGAAAAAGAAAAATAAGCTATTATGTCTACATACTGTTTACGCCGCTCTCCCCTCTTTTAAACTGCCCGCACGTCCCTCGTAGCGAATGCCTACTCGCCCGCACTGGATGGTCGCGACTCCAGGCTCTCCCGCTCTCCCGCACTGGACGCTTGCGATTCCAGGCTCTCCCGCTTTCCCGCTACCGGAATCTCTCCACTGCGCTTTGAAACGCAGCGCTCAATTAGGCTTAAGTTAGTCTTTCATTGTCTCATTACTGAAATACATCGCCCGGCCGGTCCGCGCTATAACCCGAAAAGTCCCACGAGTTTCATTTGATCTTTTTCTTGCGCAGCGCGATCTTCGAGTGTTTTTCACCTTCTATTCCACAGCTTGCCCGGCTACGTGCAACAGCCGCAACGTCCGACGAAGCTGCCCCCAAACGACGAACACCCCCGACGCCCCAGCTCTTCACATACCATGATTAACCAATTCAAGGAGGTCACACTGGCATTACCAAAACCTTGGCCAAGGTCAAAAGACATTACTTTTGGAAAGGTATGACTCGATATATTAAAGAGTACATACGAAAATGTCTAAAATGCCAAAAAGCGAAAATAACCACGCACACAAAAACACCATTAACCATTACTGAAACACCACAAACAGCTTTCGACAGGGTAATCGTGGACACGATCGGTCCACTGCCTAAGTCTGAACAAGGGAATGAATACGCAGTTACTTTATTCTCCGATTTAACAAAATACCTTGTAGCAATATCAATTCCAAATAAAAGTGCAAATAGCCAAAGCTATATTTGAAGGTTTTATTCTGAAGTACGGTCCAACGAAGACGTTCATTACGGACATGGGAACAGAATATAAGAATTCAATAATCGAAGATTGTCCGCTTCCGCAACATTTCCTGCGAGACCTTCCCGAACTTCCGCTAGCGGATCCAAAGTTTTTTGAGAGCGCACAAATAGATATTCTAATCGGGGCCCATATACTTCCATCCATTCTACTAAGCGGTACCCGAGCGAACTTCTGTGGCTCGCTTCTCGGTCAAGAGACCATTTTCGGCTGGATTCTAACAGGACCAGTACCCGCTCCGAGGCATGATCAAATATCATCGTTTTCCACCCAAGTTGCACACACGTATGAAGCGTCTCTCGATAAACTCCTCACCAAATTCTGGGAGGTGGAAGATCTGCCAGTAAAAGTGGTAAAAGAATCCGACGTGATTTGTGAGGACAATTTCCTTCGAACCACCACAAAAGACGAGACCGGCAGGTATATCGTGAGTCTTCCTTTTCGAGATCCTGAGAACATTAATTGCTCCCTAGGACATTCCAGATCCCAGGCGCTGGCTCAATTCTTAAGAAACGAGCAGTGGCTAAAAAGGGATAGTACGTTCAAATCCAAGTACGACTCAGTTATTGAAGAATATCTCGACCTCAGTCACATGAGAGAAGTCCTTTCTACGCACGATTCAGCATGTTACTACCTGCCACACCACGCAGTGTTAAAACCGGAGAGTACGACCACCAAACTTCGAGTGGTATTCAACGCCTCCAGCCCTTCAGACAATGGGGTCAGCTTAAATGATATCCTTCATGCTGGCCCGGTCCTACAGTCCGATCTAACCATCCAAATCCTGAAGTGGCGATATTTCCGATTTGTGTATAGTGCTGACATCGAGAAAATGTACCGGCAGATCTGGGTAGATCCGAAGCAGACAGCATTCCGCGATAGGGAAGGATACATTCGAGATTTCGAGCTAAAAACTGTTACGTTTGGGGTCAATTGTGCACCGTTCCTGGCAATTCGGGTACTGCAACAGCTGGCGACCGACGTGCAACTAACCCATCCGAGGGCGAGTAAAGGCTCACCTCACCATTCGCGAGTTGCAGAGTGCCCTCGATTCGGCTGGTTTTCCATTGAGGAAATGGACCTCCAACCACAAAGAAGTTCTGGCTCATATCGGAACTGATCATCTTTTAAATGCCGATTTCCTCGAAATAGATACGGAAAGCACGGCGAAAACTCCCGGAGTCCGTTGGAAAGCAACATCCGATGAGTTTTTCATCGCCCTCCCCGACCTATCCACCGAAGCTACACTCACAAAACGGCATGTTCTCTCCTAAATTGCGAAGCTGTTTGATCCAGCAGGCTGGCTCGGTCCTTTCGTGGTCTGTGCCAAGATTTTCATGCAGGAGATCTGGCTGCATGATCTAGAGTGGGATGATGAACTTCCAGTTGAACTGTGCCAAAAGTGGCGTGATTTCCTTCAAAGCTACTCAGTCCTAGATCAAGTCCGAATTCCCAGATGGGTTTCCTTCCGCCCAGAATTCCGAGTGGAACATCACGAATTCTGTGATGCCTCTCAAAAGGCGTACGGTGCTGCGATCTATGTGCGCGTCGAGATGGGGTACACGACGCTAGTGCATCTTCTCACGGCCAAGACGCGCGTGGCGCCAGTAAAAACTGTGTCGCTTCCCAGACTAGAGCTGTGTGGAGCTCTATTGCTATCCGAGATGGCCGAATCCATCCTCCCCCATATGCCGATGCTGTCCTCGAAAGTCCATTGTTGGACCGATTCCACGATTGTGCTTGCATGGCTAGCCAAACCAGCATGCCAGTGGACAACGTTCGTTGCCAATCGGGTAACAAAGATCACCCAGTCCACAGAGGCAGCCAATTGGTCGCATGTTCAATCCGAACACCATCCAGCTGACTTGGCCAGTCGGGGCGTGCCATTACAAGAACTGGTCGACAACTCCCTTTGGTGGCATGGGCCCACTTGGTTGCAAAAGCCACGAGATAAGTGGCCTGCCCAAAGCACCGACTTACAGGTGACCGAAGTGGAAAGGCGTCCTGTCAAGGCCCATGTTGCGTCCATTCCGACAGAAGACATCCTTGATCGCTTTTCCAAGTTAAATAGAGCTTTACGGGTTCTTGCGTATGTCCACCGTTTTGTCCAGCGATGTAGGAAACAGTCGCCGATTCCGGAAGTCCATCTAGAAGCCCAAGAACTTGTCGCCGCTGAACGGCTCATGGTCATCATTATCCAGAAGAGGTTGTCCCCGTCAAGTGCAGTCCGACAATGGGAAAACCTTTGTCGGCGCTGCCACCCTGCTCTCCCGAGATTTTCTACAAGCCGTAAAAGAGTCTGTGACTGATGCGTATTGCCATCAGCACCGGGGGCACCCCATATGGGAGGCCTGCGGGCGTCAAAAGCTTCAAAACCTTGTTTTACAAGTCCACCGCTACTCGAGAGTACACTTTTGAAGAACTTTCAACCCTCCTAGCGAAAATTGAAGCTTGTCTAAGCTCCACATCGCTATCTCTTATGTCTGAAGATCCCACTGATCTCTTAGCGTTGACACCAGGGCATTTTCTAGTCGGCGGACCTCTTCTGTCCATAGTGGAACCCGAATTAAAAGGGGAATCCAAGTCCATTGTGAATCGGTGGCAACACTTAAAGGCGCTCCATCAACAATTCCAAGCTCGATGGAAAGAGGAGTATCTCAAAGAGCTCCACAAGCGTAACAAGTGGCAGTACCCGACCGCAAATCTCCGCGTTGGCGACATGGTAGTCGTCAAGGAGGACAATCTGCCCTCGAATGAGTGGCGCCTTGGAAGAATCGACTCTGTCTTTCCGGGGGCTGACGGCAATGTCCGTGTCGTCAGCATTCTCACGGCACGCAGGATTATCAAGCGTCCCGTGACCAAGGTGGTTCTTCTGCCAGGAGAACACTCCAACCGTCTTCCTCAACCAACAGCCTCCACATAATTCCCCAACAATCCTCGCCATCTAAGCAGTTTCAAATCATCTTTTTTTTATTACTCACTACCAGATCACATCATGGTTCCTCGTCCACGCAGCGCTCAGGCATTGGAAAGCAGACGTACTCGTGGTATACATTCCTACCGATGCCGAGTCTGCCGGGGAATCCATCCGCTTCGGAAGTGCCAGAGGTTCCTAAAGCTGAGCGCAGAGAAGCGGCTTCGGTCAGTGCTTATTAATAAGTACTGCTCAAATTGTCTCGCCCACGAGCACTCCGATGGGAGTTGTCGCAGTGGCGACAAATGTAAAACGTGCAACGGGAAGCACCACACGCTCCTCCATATGCACGAGCGTCCCCTGCCGTCGGCTACTCAACAGCGTTCGCGCCGGCAGAATCCGCCAACTCGCCAAGCGCTAGCCCCGGCAAGGCGCTCGGCATCCGCCGCTTCTCAGCAGCGCTCGCGCCGGCAAGATCCGCCAACTCGCAGAGCGCTTGCCTCTCCGCCGCGCTCAGCCTCCTCGGCACCGGCTCCGTCGCTTGCGTCCATCCTTCAACGGCACAGCGTCAATGTCCTGCCGACGGCCATGGTCACTTTGGAGACCGGGCTGAAGAACTTCGACACGGCCGCCCTCATCAACCCGTGTACGCCGACGAGCTGCATCGACGCATCATTGGCGTCCGCGTTCCGCTTGCCGACTACGACCGTCGGCGACGAGAGCATCTGCACGGCGACAATTCGGTCGAAGTGCGACAACGGCTTCAAGCTAGAAGTGGTCTTGAAAGTGGAGCCGAACGTCCGCATCCGCACCCCCATCCGAGGGCTCTCGGACACCGTGGTCGGCAGATACGGGGACCTCCCGTTGGCCGACAAACGCTTCTACTTGCCGGCAACCATCTCCGTAGTCCTGGGTACGGATGTCTACGCCAAGGTCATCCGACCGGGCTTCCAGTTGGTCGACGAGGGACTCCCAGTGGCCCAAAGGACGGCATTCGGGTGGATCCTGTCCGGTGCCTGCAGTCAAGCCTAGACGACAGGAGTGTTTTTTTTTTTTCTTTTGCAACGCTAGCGATTGCAAGGGGGCGGAATGTTTACGCCGCACTCCCATCTTTTAAACTGCCCGCGCTTCCCTCGTAGCGAATGCCTACTCGCCCGCACTGGATGGTCGCGACTCCAGGGTCTCCCGCACTGGACGCTTGCGATTCCAGGCTCTCCCGCTTCGAGTGTTTTTCACCTTCTATTCCACAGCTTGCCCGGCTACGTGCAACAGCCGCAACGTCCGACGAAGCTGCCCCCAAACGACGAACACCCCCGACGCCCCAGCTCTTCACATACCATGATTAACCAATTCAAGGAGGTCACACTGGCATTACCAAAACCTTGGCCAAGGTCAAAAGACATTACTTTTGGAAAGGTATGACTCGATATATTAAAGAGTACATACGAAAATGTCTAAAATGCCAAAAAGCGAAAATAACCACGCACACAAAAACACCATTAACCATTACTGAAACACCACAAACAGCTTTCGACAGGGTAATCGTGGACACGATCGGTCCACTGCCTAAGCGCTTTGGGCATTCAGCTGCCGCTTGCTTACCTCCTCTTACACGGCATTCCGAGTCGCCAATGTGAAGACGAGCTGCTCATACCTGTTGAGGCTCTTCGTCATCGCGCGAGCCTGCGTCGGGGTCAAGCCCGCCGAAACGACATCTACCATGAACTCCTCCCTGATCAGGGAGAGCTCACTGGCGATCTTCGCAACGGCGTCCTCGGAGCCTTGTAGCTCAGAACGGGCAACGGGAGGGGCGACGAGGAACTTAACAGCAGCAGTTCCCGCATCTCTCCGATAGCTCCATGCCACCCTCTGTTGGGATGGACGACGCCATCTACCGGCCCGAACGATAAACTAAACCGCTTATGTGAAGACGCCAGTGTAAAGACGAGCTGCTCTTACCTGTTGAGGTTCTTCGTCATCGCGCGAGCCTGCGTCAGGGTCAAGCCCGCCGAAACGAGATCTACCATAACTCCTCCCTGATCAGGGAGAGCTCATTGGCGATCTTCGCAATGGCGTCCGCAGAGCTTTGTAGCTCAGAACGGGCAACGGGAGCAACGGGAGGGCGGACGAGGAACTTACCAGCAGTTCCCGCATCGCTGACGGCAGCAGCCTTCGCCGTAGCCTGTGCAGTTACTCTGGCGGCAGCAGCTACCGCTGCGGTATTTTTTTTTTTTTTTAATATAACAAATATTTTATTTATACGTTAATCAGCCAATTAAATGGCTATAAAACGTAGGGACTAGAAAGAGTAACAAACATAACATGGAATAACATAACAGCAGCGATAAATATCAATATGTTTTTGACTTTAAAAAAATAATTGAAGATTTTGGTGACGATCACGATATTATTTCATTTATTGGGGAAGGACTCTCGTTCTATGCCGCCCTCCTATCCATAGGTCTGCTTGATGCCTTCTCTTTAGCCTTCTTCTAATCATAGGGGTTGCCAATGCTGCAGCTAGGTGGTTCGAGTGGGCTCGAATCCGTGCATTGTAGCGACTTGAGTGACGATTGATTTGTTCCCTCACGGTGGGGATGTGAAGGTCTTTTGTTATGTCGTCATTTCTCACATACCACGGCGCATTTACAATGGTTCGCAGTGCTCGGTTTTGCAGCCGTTGTACTCGCATGATGTTTGAGTCGGATGCCGTACCCCAAATTTGCATGCAATACGTCATGGAAGGGACTACTATTGCCTTGTAGATCAGAATTTTATTTCTGAGGCTCAGATGACTCGCTGCTCTAAGCATCCAATTAAGCTTCCTAAGCTTACTACGGCTATTTTGACGGTGTGTTGCCTCCATGTGAGCCGCTTGTCGAGGATCAATCCAAGATATTGCGCTTGAGGGGATTGTGGGATGAGCGTGTCTTGGAATTTAACCCTAGGGAGGGTTTGATGCCTTAAGGAGAAGTTGCAATGTTGCGACTTATTTCCGTTTATACTTATGTTCCACCTGCTCGTCCACTCGCTGTACAGGTCCAAGAAGCTCTGGGTAATTCTGGACGCCTCGATTCGACACGGAGAGTTTGCGATGAAGGCTGTGTCGTCAGCATACGTTGCCAGGAGGGTACCCGGTTCTCTAGGATTTGGCAAGTCAGAGGTGTAAAGGGTGTACAGCACAGGTCCCAAAACACTACCTTGTGGTACGCCAGCTCGTATGCATCGGATAGATGATCTTTCGCCTCTCACTTCAACCATAAAGCTTCTATCCAGCAGATATGTTTTAAGAAGGAGATACTGCGCAGTTGGCAAGAGAGTCTTCAGCTTAAATAGCAAGCCATCGTGCCACACTCTATCGAAAGCTTCTTTTACGTCCAAGAAGATAGCAGAGCTGTACTGTCTATTCTCGAAGGCATCCAAAATATGTTGAGTAACTCGGTGCACTTGCTCCGGGGTTCCATGGTGATTCCTGAAGCCGAACTGGTGGTCTGGAATTGCATCCTGAACCCTTCTTACTGCCATCATTCTGCTAAGAAATATTCTCTCGAATATTTTAGAGAATGTGGGCAGCAAGCTTATTGGTCGGTACGACGCAACAAGGTTCTCCGGCTTACCTGGCTTCGGTATCATCGATATCACAGCGCACTTCCATTGTGTGGGGAAGTGGTGGATACGTAACATGGAGTTGAACAGGAGGACTAAAAACAGAATGCCCTTTTTCGGAAGTGCCTTGGCAACCCTGGTGTCAATACCGTCAAATCCTGGAGCTTTGCTGAGGTGCAGCTTTTTTATTTGGTGACAAACTTCTTCCGGACTTATATGACGAATAGGCTCTGCTTCTGGGCAGGGAGCATTAAGAAATTGCAGTGTGTTTTCAACGTCATCACGCTTCGCAAAGTTAAATGGCTGAAAGCGATTTTCCAGTTCGTCAGCAAAAGCCAGAGAAATTTCGGAATCCGATCTGCACCAAGTGTTGTCCGTTCGCTTAATAGGTATTCTGCGAGGGGGCTGCCTTTTTATAACTCTTGCTGCTTTCCAGATGCTAAATCCATATGGTTTTGTAGGATCAGCATTACGTAGCAGATCAGCGAAGTAGTCATTTTTTGTTTTGTGCAACAACTTTTTGAGATCGCCCTCAGCGCGACGATATGCCCTTTTGTCGGCTGGATCCCTCGACCGCATGAATCTGCGACGCAAGGCTCTTTTCAACCTCACCAGATCCAGAACCTCAGGTTTTAAAAGGGCATGAGTTGGATCCGATGGGTTTATTGAACCTTGCCTACAGGTTGAGGAGTTAGCAGCGATGTGGATATTTTGGACAAAAAGCTCAGTCGCGTCGTCAATATCTTCAGGGGTGTTTAGGACCATGTTGAGGTTAACAAGCTGATTAACAGCTGCCTGGAACCGCGGAACGCTTGCGTTTTGAGGAAGGATGTGCATTTTCCGGGAAAGCTTGTGAGCAGCTGTTCTTAGTTCAATCACCAAGAGGATGTGGTCAGAACTTAGTTCCAAGCTTTCTGATATGGTGACAAGCTCAGAGCGAATACCTCCATATATGGCAAAGTCGATTGCTGATGGTGTACGTTGACTGTACGGGTAATGCGTGGGCCCTCCGGTTGCAAGGACCTGGATATTAGCACTATAAATACAGTCAGCCAATGCTCTTCCGCTGGCTGTGCAGTTTCGTGAGCCCCAAAGTCGATGGTGTGCATTCCAGTCTCCAGCAATAAGGAAATTGGGTCCTAGTTCCTCAAATAGTACTCTGAAGTCAACGGCGGTACGCAGAAAGTTAGGTGGGCAATAAATAGACGCAATGACAATTTCACCGTGGTCCGTTTTGACTTTAACTGCGACCCATTGAGCACTTTGATGTTCCATTGTTGCGAACTGGTGGTATTGGAGACAGGACTTTATAATAATAGCAGAGCCTCCACGATGGCGATCTGCTGGATGATTAGATTGGTGAATGTCATACCCCTGTAGCTTGTAATATGACCGAGAGGAGAAATGTGTTTCGCTGACCAACATGATGTCAATGTGATGCTTCCGCACGAAGAGCTCTAGCTCCAGCGCCTTGTTGGCCAGCCCGTCGGCGTTCCATACACCGATTTTGAGCCCAATTTGACTCATGGTTGGGTTGGATGAGCTGGGAGAAGGCCAGAGATTGCTTGTGCAGTTCCTGGCGCCATTTGTGATATAAGGCCTGTAATGAGAGTCATCATTGACATCATCATCTGGAACATCTTGTCGAGTTGAGCTACGAGGACTGACATCTTTTCATCGGATCGCATAAACATTTGCTCTTGTCGCTGCCATTGACGATCATTTTGGACATTTCGGTGCTGTTGCGATGACTCTTGTTGTTGGTCCTGCTGTTGTTTGGGAGCTGGTTTTTGAAGTCGGCTTAAAGTTTCTTGCGTTGGATGCTGCCGATGTTGATTGAGTCCGTTACTTTGCTGATGAAGTTTCCGGTTTCTACTTCCTAGTGGAGGGAACTGTTGATGCTGCTGATCGTTTGTCCACTGCTGTCGGCTAGCCTGTTGGGTTTGTTGTTGTACAGATCCCCTAGCGGCATTCGCGTATGAAATCGATGCCACAACACCTCTTCTCTCAGTTGGTCGTACAACGGCTGGTTGTTGTGGGAGGCTACGATGGGTTGTAGCACCTCTACGACGACTTACTGTTTGCTGGTAAACAATACAGCCCTTGTAACTAGCTGTGTGACTACCTCCACAGTTTACGCATTTAACGGGGTGAATTTCTCGTTCGCATTCGTCAATCGCATGTTGTTGACCACATCGGACACAATTAAATTCCTTATGGCAATTGTTTTTTGTGTGATTAAAAGATTGGCATCGAAAACACTGTACGATATGGTCCTTTTTGTGAGGAAGTTCAACTTGAACTCGTTGACGACAGAGCACCTTAAGCTCATGAACTTCTTTGTTGTTCGCGGCTGGTTCTAACTCGACAAAAACAAGGTTGACAAGCTTTGATTTGTCAAAACGGCTTCTTGGCCTGTTAACAAAGCGCACATTGTGCCCAAGCGAAGTCAGACTTTCCTTAATGTCCTCATCCGGGATGGAGTGATGTACACCTCGAATGACTATCCGGAAGGATCTTTCCTCTTTAAGCTGCCAGGTATGAAATGGCACCTTTTTTATGGTGAGCGATTTAGTGATGGCTCTGTACGCATCGGAATCTGCAGCGAGGATCGAAACTGAGTTATCTGGGTGGCATTTTATTGAGTATTTTGTTGGGTGGACGATCTTATCAGTGGATCTGATAAGTCCGTTTAGGCTTTCGCAATTTTTGATAACAATTGGGGGTGGTTTCTGATTCCGTGAGGTTTCCTTGTTGCCTGTGAGCTGGTTCGGATTACGATTGCCGCTGTTACTAGTGCTGGTGGTGTTGTTGTTGCCATTGTTGCTGCTACTGATGTTGTTGCTTATGATGTTGCTGTTTTCAATGATGTTGATACTGTTCTCGTGGTTGTTGTTGATGTTGATGTTCTGTTAGCATCGGGAGACTTGGAGTCTAACCGGCGTTTGTTAGAGCTGGGACGTGGGGTCCACCAGTCCTCGTCGTCTGCTACAGTTTCATCGGATGAAAGGTCTTGAGGTTTTCGGGCGTTGGAAGAGGTGGAAGCTAAAACAGAGCTAAAACGGTTTAATGAGGCGTTTAAAGCGTCACTCATTTTCCTTTGGGCCTCAGCCACTGTTCCTGCGATGTTGAAGTCTGGTTCAGACATTATGTTAGTTAGGGACTGCTTGACACTGCTTTACCGACTTCCAGTAGACTACTACGCCCTTTTGTGTAGGCTCCAAAGAGGCGGTTGTGGCCCAGTGAGGAAGGCGCTCGCCCCACCGCCAGGTGAAACCCGGTTCGAGCCCCAGTCGAGGAAATATTTGAATTTGTTTTTTTAATTTTTTAAATAAAAATAAAACTGATCTGTTGATCTAAGAGGGGTGATTTGCAACTACAACAAGCTGCAAATGTCAGTCTATCAGTTCCTACTTCACTTGTTTTCGCGAAAAGGCACGACCAACGGGATGTAAGATCACTGACACCGCGACTCCAGCCACTGAGCTCACAAAAACAGTAAGTTTTGCCACGAAAGTGGACTTGTCCATAGGCTCTGCACAAAGAATTTCGAAACAATGCAATAACACGTCTGCACTCCACGAAAGCATGATCGAGACACGGCTGCGGTACTCGTAGCAGCACTCGCAGCGGCATTCGCAGCGACAAAAGCAGCGGCCTTCGACGTGGACGGCTGCGGCTCCTCGAGCGACGACATCTCCTCCAGCGTAAAATGCGGCTGGGGCATTCCACCGCCACTGCAGCTGGCAGCAACCTCCGCTCGCGACGCTTCCCTCGGCGGCGCCTTCGAACGCTTGCCTCGAGCGCGACCTCTACCGGTTCCGCGGGCGGCACCACTCGCTAGGCTGCTAGCCAGCGAGCAGTCGCTCTCCGACAGTTCCATGCCGCCCTCTGTTGGGATGGACGACGCCATCTTCCGGCCCGAACGATAAACTAAACCGCTTATCCGGGACACACACCAACTGTTCCGATAGCAACGTTCGTTAGCGAGTCCACAGACCTAAACAACAGCTGTTGCTGTTACGCTCCCTGAGAGAGAAGCGTTGCCACGCGAGTGGAAAATTCCCAATGGGAACATGTCTTTTCCACGTTTATTCGCACTGTTTTCGCCCGGAAAACTCTGTCCGCTGTTATCAGCTTCACTCACGAACCTGTTCCGCAGGTTTTTGCTATTTAATATAGCTCACAAGCCACACTACGAATTTACTAAACCGAAGCACACGTTAAGCACCGACGTTAATCCATTCGTCACTAATTAGATGACGCGGAGCTCGATGGTAGCAGCTCGACCACGGCCGCAGTTTGCTTGGATGAAGATAAACATTAATGTCTAGCCGGGGGACAACATATGGTGTCCCGACGGGTAACCCTTGAAGCGGCAATTCCGACGGTCCGTCGGGTCGTTGCAGCCTCGCGCACTATAGCCGGTCTATCCGCACTGGCGGCACACGTTCTCCTTGTATCGGCACTGTGCGACCTTGTGGTCAAAGTCAACACATCGGTGGCAAGCATATGTGCGGATCAGCGCTCGGCAGTTATAGGCAAACCAGCCGATGTACGCCTTTCAGCCATCAAGCACCTCAAGGGCCATGGCATTCACATCCAGCGTCACATTGACAGTGGCGCCGTCGGCTGCAGACCATGGCCTTGTTAAAAGAAGCCTCGTGCATTACGACTACGAAGTTGTTTCTATACAACTCCTTCATAAAAACTGCAGGCGTCGTGGCAGTGTCCACGTTGCTGACAACTACTTTTGGTCGCTGCGCAGGGTTCTGCTGGACCTCGAGGGCAACTTCTCCGAACCTCTTGCTCGCAACTACCTTTCAAATTTCACCTGACGAGGGGGTGCGGATGATGGCACCACCACACGCAAGCCCTCTCACCTCGTGCAGGCGCCACGTGGTTGCCCGTGACGTTCGTGTCCTTGCTGACTACCACAGCAGACCACGTCTCTCTAAGCTTCCTCGGCGTTGGCACTGGGCCGGCCTGTGGCGCTGGCAGGCTGGGATATGCGGCGGCATACCTAACAGACGTCAAGGAGACCGCAGCTGGGAGCACTCTGGGCATTCAGCTGC
Organism: Drosophila fuyamai; assembly: GCA_018153365.1. Classification (NCBI taxonomy): domain Eukaryota; kingdom Metazoa; phylum Arthropoda; class Insecta; order Diptera; family Drosophilidae; genus Drosophila; species Drosophila fuyamai. Next base: position 13,462 of record JAECXW010000412.1, on the reverse strand, counting down.
CGCTTGTTCACCTCCTCCAGTACGGCAATCCATGTCCCCAATGTGAACCCGAGCTGCTCATACCTGTTGAGGCTCTTTGTCATCACGCGAGCCTGTAGGCAAGCCAGTCGATTTACGCCTTTCCGCCATCCAGCACCTCAAGGGCCACGGCATTCACCTTAAGCGTCACATTGACAGTGGCGCCGTCGGCTGCAGACCATGGCTTCTCAAGATGCACCGCCTTGTTAAAGGAAACCTCATGCATGACGTCCGTAGGCGTCGTGGCAGTGTCCACGTTGCTCACTACAACTTTCGGTCCCTGCGCAGGGTTCTGTTGCATCTCCAGCACAACTTCACCGAACCTCTTGCTCGCAACTATCTTGCGAATTTCACATGACGACCTCTCTCACCTCGTGCAGGTGGACCCCAAACGAAGGGACGATCTCCTTGCGCACCTTTTCCGCCACGTGGTTGCCCGTGACGTTCGGGTCCTTGCTGACTACCACAGCAGACCACGTCCCTCTTGGCTTCCTCGGCGCTGGCACTGGGCCGGACTGCGGCGCTGGCAGGCTGGGACATGCGGCGGCATACCCAGCAGGCGGCAAAGACACCACAGCTGGCGCGACGACAGTTCTGAGAGCGCTCCGGGCATTCAGCTGCCACTTGCTTACCTCCTCTAGCACGGTATTCCGAGTCGCCAATGTGAAGACGCCTCATACCTGTTGAGGCTCTTCGTCATCGCGCGAGCCTGCGTCAGGGTCAAGCCCGCCGAAACGAGATCTACCATAACTCCTCCCTGATCAGGGAGAGCTCACTGGCGATCTTCGCAATGGCGTCCGCAGAGCTTTGTAGCTCAGAACGGGCAACGGGAGGGGGGACGAGGAACTTACCAGCAGTTCCCGCATCGCTGACGGCAGCAGCCTTCGCCGTAGCCTGTGCAGTTACTCTGGCAGCAGCAGCTACCGCTGCGGTACTCGTAGCAGCACTCGCAGCGGCATTCGCAGCGACAAAAGCAGCGGCCTTCGACGAGGACGGCTGCGGCTCCTCGAGCGACGACATCTCCTCCAGCGTAAAATGCGGCTGGGGCATTCCACCGCCACTGCAGCTGGCAGCAACCTTCGCTCGCGACGCTTCCCTCGGCGGCGACCTCGAACGCTTGCCTCAAGCACGACCTCTGCCGGTTCCGCGGGCGGCACCACTCGCTAGGCTGGTAGCCAGCGAGCAGTCGCTCTCCGACAGTTCCATGCCGCCCTCTGTTGGGATGGACGACGCCATCTACCGGCCCGAACGATAAACTAAGCCGCTTATCCGGGACACGCACCAACTGTTTCGATAGCAACGTTCGTAAGCGAGACCACAGACCTAAGCAACAGCTGTTGCTGTTACGCTCACTGAGAGAGAAGCGGTGTCACGTGAGTCGAAAATTCCCAACGGGAAAATGTCTTCCACGTTTATTCGCACTGTTTTCGCCCGGAAAACTCTGTCCGCTGTTATCAGCTTCACTCACGAACCTGTTCCGCAGGTTTTTGCTATTTAATATAGCTCACAAGCCATATTACGAATTTACTAAACCGAAGCACACGTTAAGCACCGACGTTAATCCATTCGTCACTAATTGGATGACGCGGAGCTCGATAATAGCAGCTCGACCACGGCCGCAGTTTGCTTGGATGAAGCTAAACATTAATGACATTAATGACCTTGTGGTCAAAGCCAACACATCGGTGGCAAGCATATGTGCGGATCAGCGCTCGGCAGTTATAGGCAAACCAGCCGATGTACGCCTTTCCGCCGTCAAGCACCTCAAGGGCCACGGCATTCACCTCCAACGTCACATTGACAGTGGCACCGTCGGCTGCAGACCATGGCTTTTCTAAAAAAGCCTTGTTAAAAGAAGCCTCGTGCATTATGTCAGCGAAGTTGTTTCTATACAACTCCTTCATAAAAACTGCAGGCGTCGTGGCAGTGTCCACGTTGCTGACAACTACTTTTGGTCGCTGCGCAGGGTTCTGCTGGACCTCTAGGGCAACTTCTCCGAACCTCTTGCTCGCAACTACCTTTCAAATTTCACCTGACGAGGGGGTGCGGATGATGGCACCACCACACGCAAGCCCTCTCACCTCGTGCAGGCGCCACGTGGTTGCCCGTGACGTTCGTGTCCTTGCTGACTACCACAGCAGACCACGTCTCTCTAAGCTTCCTCGGCGTTGGCACTGGGCCGGCCTGTGGCGCTGGCAGGCTGGGATATGCGGCGGCATACCTAACAGACGTCAAGGAGACCGCAGCTGGGAGCACTCTGGGCATTCAGCTGCCGCTTGTTCACCTCCTCCAGTACGGCAATCCATGTCCCCAATGTGAACCCGAGCTGCTCATACCTGTTGAGGCTCTTTGTCATCACGCGAGCCTGTAGGCAAGCCAGTCGATTTACGCCTTTCCGCCATCCAGCACCTCAAGGGCCACGGCATTCACCTTAAGCGTCACATTGACAGTGGCGCCGTCGGCTGCAGACCATGGCTTCTCAAGATGCACCGCCTTGTTAAAGGAAACCTCATCCATGACGTCCGTAGGCGTCGAGGCAGTGTCCACGTTGCTCACTACAACTTTCGGTCCCTGCGCAGGGTTCTGTTGCATCTCCAGCACAACTTCACCGAACCTCTTGCTCGCAACTACCTTGCGAATTTCACATGACGACCTCTCTCACCTCGTGCAGGTGGACCCCAAACGAAGGGACGATCTCCTTGCGCACCTTTTCCGCCACGTGGTTGCCCGTGACGTTCGGGTCCTTGCTGACTACCACAGCAGACCACGTCCCTCTTGACTTCCTCGGCGCTGGCACTGGGCCGGACTGCGGCGCTGGCAGGCTGGGACATGCGGCGGCATACCCAGCAGGCGGCAAAGACACCACAGCTGGCGCGACGACAGTTCTGAGAGCGCTCCGGGCATTCAGCTGCCAGTTGCTTACCTCCTCTAGCACGGTATTCCGAGTCGCCAATGTGAAGACGCCTCATACCTGTTGAGGCTCTTCGTCATCGCGCGAGCCTGCGTCAGGGTCAAGCCCGCCGAAACGAGATCTACCATAACTCCTCCCTGATCAGGGAGAGCTCACTGGCGATCTTCGCAATGGCGTCCGCAGAGCTTTGTAGCTCAGAACGGGCAACGGGAGGGGGGACGAGGAACTTACCAGCAGTTCCCGCATCGCTGACGGCAGCAGCCTTCGCCGTAGCCTGTGCAGTTACTCTGGCAGCAGCAGCTACCGCTGCGGTATTCGTAGCAGCACTCGCAGCGGCATTCGCAGCGACAAAAGCAGCGGCCTTCGACGTGGACGGCTGCGGCTCCTCGAGCGACGACATCTCCTCCAGCGTAAAATGCGGCTGGGGCATTCCACCGCCACTGCCTCAAGCACGACCTCTGCCGGTTCCGCGGGCGGCACCACTCGCTAGGCTGGTAGCCAGCGAGCAGTCGCTCTCCGACAGTTCCATGCCGCCCTCTGTTGGGATGGACGACGCCATCTTCCGTCCCGAACGATAAACTAAACCGCTTATCCGGGACACGCACCAACTGTTCCGATAGCAACGTTCGTTAGCGACTGCACACACTTAAGCAACCAGAGAGTGAGAAACTGTATAGAGGTTTCATTTGCTCTGCCCGCGCTCTCGAGTGACTTTGCCACGTAGGGGAAAAACGGAAAAAAAGAGAATCGAGCTCGAATCCATGCCCATGGTGAATTCTTATTGCTGCACTGCTCGCTCTTATTCCTAAGGATAGGTGCGAAAACTCCTCATACTATTGCTTGTGCTTCGCACATGTTAGAAGTGGTGAGAAACCGAAGTTAGAAGAAGTTAGCTTCGAACACGGCTCTCAGCAGAGCTTTAGCAAAGGCCCGGGCCGGGCAGAGCAAATGAAACCTGTATATAGTTTCTTACTCTATGCCCTGACGTTATCCAATTACAGGAAATGCTTAATCAAGGATTAATTAGGGAAAGTAATTCACCATACAATAGCCCTACCTGGGTAGTACCCAAAAAAACTGATGCTTCTGGTAAAATTAGGTATAGAGTAGTAATTGATTATAGGAAGCTCAATAAAATAACTATTCCCGACAGATATCCAATACCAAACATGGACGAAATCCTTGGTAAACTAGGTAAATGCCAATATTTTACAACTATCGATTTGGCAAAGGGATTTTATCAAATAGAAATGGACCCAGAATCAATATCTAAAACTGCATTTTCCACAAAACGGTCATTACTATTACCTTCGCATGCCAATTGGCCTTAGAAATGCACCTGCTACTTTTGAAAGGTGCATGAATAATATCCTTCGACCGTTACTCAATAAACACGGTTTAGTTTATTTAGATTATATAATCATTTTTTCCACATCCCTTACCATTTAAATTCATTACAGCTAGTTATACACTTGCAGAGGGTATTATAATTTTGGTTAAAAGTGTGCAACGCCGTAAAAGAGACATCTCCGACCCTATAAAGTATATATATTCTTGATCAGGATCACCTCCTGAGTTGATATAAACATGTCCGTCTTTCTGTTTCTACGCGAACTAGTCTCTCAGTTTTAAAGCTATCGAATTGAAACTTTGCACACACCCTTCTTTCCTTTGCACGCAGTATATAAGTCGGAACGGCCGGGATCGGCCGACTATATCCTATAGCTGCCATATAAGTGATTGATCGGAAATGCCATAACTTTGGTGTTTGTTAAGCTAGGAATTTAGCTTGAGATTTTCTATGGGTTTTTTATTTGGTCATTCATTCTGACCTGCCAAATTTCATAAGGATCAGCCGACTATATCCTATAGCCGCCATATAGCTGATTGATCGGAAATGCCGTTACTTTGGTGTTTGTTAAGTTAGGAAGTTGGGATTTTCTATCGGTTTTATTTTTGGCCTATCAATCTGACATACTAAATTTCATAAGGACCTAAGCAGCCTAGTTAAAGAAATACTTATTCCCAATAAAGATTTTTCCAAGTATACAGACCAAACAATTAAAAGAGAATTAGCGCACAATCTTAGTGACTTAGACAAATTACCAGACATCGTGCGGACACTTAGAGATTTTTCGGGAAACAAAAGCGAATATTCTTCATGGAAAAAAAGTGTAGAAAGGTTGTTAAAAATCTATGAAATGAGAATCGGCTCACCAAAATATTATGGAATTCTTTTAGCAATCCGAAACAAAATCATCGGACAAGCCGACGCAGTACTAGAATCCTATAATACCCCCTTAGATTGGACAGCTATCTCAAAATGTCTAACAGCGCATTTTGCTGACAAACGTGACCTAAAGACTCTCGAATATCAGCTTTATGCTCTTAATCAAGGTAGCGATAGTATAGTCGATTATTATCAAGCAGTGTACCAACAGCTATCACTAATCCTAAACCAAATTGGCAACTTAGATGCCTCACAAGAAACTGTGCAATCTCTGACAGCCATGTACAGAGAAAAAGCCTTAGACACCTTTGTCAGAGGCCTCAACGGCAACTTAGAACAACTACTGGCCATTAAAGAGCCACATGACTTAGGACACGCCCTACATCTGTGCAGTCTACTTGAGAATCAGAACACTAGGAATAGTCAAACACCGAAAATTTCATATTTAGGGAAAGCACCTTTACTACCTCCAAAACCCCAACAGCCATATAGGATGGCAGCCGTCAGACAAAACTTCCATCCACAACTCTATCATAACTCGAACCAAATGCACCAGTAACTGGAGCAACCCCAATTACCCAGCCTAACCAATTTAAACCTTATAAACAGCCCTATACAAATCAGGCCGGTGCAGTAGCACCCTACAGCACCCCAAAACCTCCCCCACGACCCCAACCGAAACCGGTACCTATGGAGGTCGATCAGTCAGTTCGCTCGCGTCATATAAATTACATGAACAGGCCGGCTAATAACGATTATGCAGGGAAAAGACCTCTTAGTGCTTCCAACGTTACAAACAATAACAAAATGCCACGGCAATTCCATATTCAGCCAGAGACAGAAAGCACCGCACAACAAAATTCAGAAGAAACTACACCAAGCCCAGAGCAAGAATATTATCAATTGGTGGAAGAAAATAATGTAAACGAGCTTCAGGAAGAATATGTATGGCAAAACGATACCGAGCAGCAGGAATACATAGATATGTCCGAGCTTTATTTTTTAGAATAAATCGTTCCTCATTACCTTACTTTAAAGTAACCACGGGGAACGGAAAAATCCTAAAATTTTTAATAGACACGGGCTCAAACCAAAATTATATTCAATTAGTACCAAACCCAAAACAAAATGAGAAAAATTTTTCCGTTAGCTCAGTCGGAGGTACAACTAAGATAACACAACATGCAATACTTAAGCTCCCTAAAATTTCAGATTCACCCATGAAATTTTTTTTGCTAGAAACATTAAAAACCTTTCACGGTATACTGGGCAATGACACAATGAAAAGCCTAGGAGCCATTATAGATGTGAAGAATGATACATTAATTCTCGGAAATAAACGCAAAATTAAAATTCACCAATTAGCAACACAAGCAGTAAATACCATTGGACCGCAAATCAGCCATATGACCGAGTCTCAAAAATCAATTATAAATCTCCTCGTCCGATTCCCCAGTTTATGGAAAACATTACCCATACCCAATATCTTTAAAACAGGAAGTAGAAAAACAAATAAACGAGATGCTAAAAGATGCCATTATAAGACCTTCAAGATCGCCATATAATGCACCAGTATGGGTAGTTCCGAAAAAGTCCGGTCAGTCCGAAGAAAAAAGTACAGATTAGTAATCGATTATAGAAAACTTAATGAACTTACTATCTCAGACCGGTATCCGATCCCTGAGATAGGCGAAATTATTGCACAACTTGGGGACAACAAGTATTTTTCGGTATTGGACCTCAAGAGTGGTTTTCACCAAATACCATTGAGAGACACGGACATAGAGAAAACAGCATTCGCTGTAAACGGCGGAACATATGAATTTACGAGACTTCCGTTCGGTCTAAAAAATTCCCCATCCATTTTTCAAAGAGCTTTAGATGACATTCTGAGAGAGTACATAGGGAAAATTTGCTATGTATACGTAGACGACATCATAGTCTTTAGCAAAAATTAAGTAGATCACGGTCAAAATCTCGAAAAGGTATTTTCAACCCTACAAAACGCAAACATGAGAGTCCAAATAGATAAATGCCATTTTTTCAAAAACGAAGTAGATTTTTTGGGTTATACAATATCAGAAAATGGAGTTAAAACAAATACAGAAAAAATAAAAGCGATTACAAAATTTCCGGTCCCGAAAACATTAAAAGATCTTCGTTCTTTCCTGGGCATGACAGGTTATTATAGGCGGTTTATAAAGGATTATGCAAAAATAGCAAAGCACTTAACCATTCTCCTAAGAGGCGAAGAAGGCCGTATATCTAAGACCAAGTTAAGCAAAACTGCTATTAACCTAAGCAAAGATGCGATTACAGCGTTCGAAAAACTTAAAAATACCCTCGTCTCCAGGGATGTAACCCTTTCATATCCAGATTTCGGAAAAGAATTCCAGTTGACTACCGATGCTTCAAGCTACGCAATAGGCGCAGTATTGGAACAAAATCATAGGCCAATAACGTTCATTTCACGCACCCTGCTTGCTATAGTTTGGGCTCTCCAGAGCTCAAGACATTACCTTTACGGGTATTCGTGTATATTAACGGATCATCAACCCTTGAGCTTTTCAAATAGCGTAAATATTCATTACGCTAAACTAAAACGCTGGAGAGATCTCATTGGCGAGTATAACCACGAGATCAGGTATAAGCCCGGAGTAGCTAACGTAGTAGCGGATGCCCTATCCCGAGCCCCTGCTGAAATAAATTCAATCAGCTCCTCAGGATCAATCCACAGCGACGAAAGCTCATCACACAACCTCATATTTTCGGTAGAAGCTCCAATCAATGTATTTAAAAATCAGATATACTTACTGACAGCTGACACAGATTCATAAAGTTTTGAAATACCATTTCCAACATACCACAGACATATAATTAAACAAAAGTCTAACACAGAAGAAAAACTTATAGCAATTCTAACTACCAGACTTGACCCTAAACTTATAAACGGAATCATTACATCCGAAGAAGTAATGGGAAAAATTCAAAACATTTACCCCATATATTTCAACTCGTACAAAATAAGGTTTACTCAAAACGAAATAGACAATGTAACTTCAGAATCTCAACAAAACGAAATAATTACCCTCGAACATAAAAGAGCCCATAGAGAAGCAAAAGAAAATAAAATACAAATTTTAAAAAATTATTTTTTTCCACAAGCAATAAAGAAAATCCAAGCAATAGTTCAATCCTGTCAAACTTGTAAAGAATCAAAATATGATAGACACCCCCCAAGAGGAGAAATCCAACCAACCCCCATTCCTAATTATCCAGGAGAAATAGTTCACATTGATATTTATATTACAGAAAAACATAGAATCTTAACAGGTATTGACAAATTTTCTAAATATGTTCAAATAAAAATTTTAGAGTCAAGGGCATCTGAAGATATCAAAAATCCGTTGAGGGAAATGTTGATTGCTTTCGGTATGCCGAAATGGATAATAATGGACAACGAACGCTCATTAGGCTCAGCAGCAATCAAGTTCATGTTAGAAGATGAACTCAAAATATCAGTACACACGACTGCTCCGTATGCATCAACAAGTAACGGACAAATAGAGAGATTTCATTCAACCCTATCAGAAATCATGCGGTGCCTCAAAAAAGACAACGGGAGCCTAACATTTGAGGACTTAATTTCTGTAACAAAAGAAAGCCCCATAAATATATTTTTTAGAAGCACAATCTCCAGTTCAGTAGAAGATATAGCAAAAAACGAGAAGAAATTAAACAGAAAATCCAGAAGAAACAAACAGCCGACCTCGAATATCACAATCGAGGCAAAATACAAACAAAACTTTTTAAACCTGGCGATGTAGTCCACGTAAAAATAGATAAAAGGTTAGGAACTAAACTTACACCTAAATACAAAGCTGAGAAAGTGGCAGAAAACAAAATGACCACTATTAAAACACAAACCGGAAAAATCATACATAAAAATAATATAAATAATATAGAATCTTCCGTTAGCTACGGATCGGCCATCATTCTACTTCTACTAATAATAGGATCGATCACGAAACTCCTACGAAGACGTAAATCGACGGAAAGTACATCAGCTTCCGTGCCAGAAACGCAAGGAAATCCCCCACATTCTGGACCTATTCTCTACGTCGTTGCGACCGAGGACAGTCGCGTTTAAGAGTTAACACCTAAAATTATATAAAGACCCAGACATAAGTAAGAGTAAGCATTGATTGCACAACAAATGCCCCCAATAAGTTCTCACGAGCTAAGCCACGCGCGCTGAGCTTGCACCTTTCGGTCAGCGATCGTGGGAATGCAGAATAGCCAATTTCCAAAGTTGATCGAACTTGGCCAAGTGCATACAACAAAAACTATAACTTGAATGCATTGGCCAATGACAATTAAAATTGGCCAACAGCGACAGCGAAGAATAGCAGCAACCAATAATAACAAAGAACGTTAGCAGAAGCAGCAACAGCGGCAGAGACGGCGGCAGCGATGGAACGACGCGTAGTCATAATGAATAATTGTTTAGCTTAATAAAAGTTAGTTCTTAATCCAACTCAACAAAGAAAAGTTTGATTTTTTTTAAATAAAATTATAATCAATCTTTTAACTCATTATATAATATAGAAGATTATGCTAAGGAATCTAAATTTAGATTAGAACAGGCATATAAAAGAGCCAGAATAATGCTAGAAACTAAGCAAAAACAAAAAGATAAATACGACAAAGATAGCATAGATTTTGAATTAGAAATAGGAGACAAGGTTTTATTAAAAAATGAAACTGGCCATAAGCTAGACTTTAAATACACAGGACCCTATACGGTAAAGAAGATAAAACCTAATAATAATATAACAATTTTAAATACAAAAAACAAAACTCAGATAGTTCACAAGGATAGAAAAAAACTTTTATAGAATATATTTTGTAGGAATGCCATTCATAAGAGAAAAATAAAATTACATCAAATTTAATCTCTTCACCATAATAATGAATATAGGAATTCATATACTAAAAAATATATAATAATAAATAATAAGAAATAGTCGCATAAATTTTCAAGTTATGATTTACTAACTCTTCTAATATTTACAATATTAACCAAAAACAAGAAAGGAAAGCTAACTTCGGGCGGAGCCGAAGTTTATATACCCTTGCAGAATATTCTGTAAATAATATTCTCCAAAATTATTCATATGATGCATTCTTAATACTAATAAAAATCCCAACTTCCTAACTTTAAAAACACCAAAGTTATGGCAATTTCAATCGTTCAGTTATATGGCAGCTATAGGATATAGTCGGCCGATTCCTATAAAATTTGGTAGGTCGGATTGATTGGCCAAATATAAAACCCATAGAAAATCCCAACTTCCTAACTCTAAAAACACCAAAGTTATGCTATTTCCTATCGTTATATGGGAGCTATAGGATATAGTCGGCCGATCCTTACGAAATTTGGTAGGTCGAATTGATTGGCCAAATAAAGAAGCCATAGAAAATCCCAACTTCCTAACTTTACAAACAGCAGAGTTATGGCATTTCCTATCGTTCAGTTATATGGCAGCTATAGGATATAGTCGGCCGATCCCGGCCGTTCCGACTTATATACTGCGTGCAAAGGAAAGAAGGGTGTGTGCAAAGTTTCAATTCGATAGCTTTAAAACTGAGAGACTACTTCGCGTAGAAACAGACAGACGGACAGACAGACGGACAGACGGACAGACGGACATGGCTATATCAACTCAGGAGGTGATCCTGATCAAGAATATATATACTTTATAGGGTCGGAGATGTCTCCTTCACTGCGTTGCACACTTTTGACCAAAATTATAATACCCTCTGCAAGGGTATAAAAACAATTTTTATATTCTAATTTTCTAATTTTTATAAACATACATATATATTACACATACAACATAAATACAAATAACTCCATAAATTACGTTATTTCTCAAAGGGAGGGAGATGTAGTATGCTCACATATCGGGTACACACTGTACCACTTATATCCCTGCAACATTGTGGCATTTATTTAGGACTTAATATTCCCAGCACTTCAAGTGCGGAGTAATTCGACCCACACAACAATGTTATGAACATCCTGAATGCTGAGCCGGCATGTCTGCATGCGCGACCGTCCATTCGGTTACCGTGTGAGCATAACACCCTCTCCCTCATGCGCGGCTACTACTTGCGCCGCTTATATACACGTATGCATAAGCATTGACCGCTGCTCTGCAGTGGCACTTATACATTTATATAGATATTTAGATATATAAGCTTTGACCGCGGCGCTGCTCGGGCAGCTATGTGAATTCTAAGCCCAGCCAATTATTCTTAAGTCAAGCGGGAGCATTGACGAAAGAAGCCCCGAACCAAACGCATGTTATAACTAATTAATTTTTCAATAAAAATAAATATAAAATGTAGAGTTTTGATTTTACTTCATATTACACCTCTCACCTCGTGCAGGTGCACCCCAAACGAAGGGACGATCTCCTTGCGCTCCTTTTCCGCCACGTGGTTGCCCGTGACGTTCGGGTCCTTGTTGAGTACCACAGCAGACCATGTCCCTCTACGCTTTCTCGGCGCTGGCACTGGGCCGGCCTGTGGCGCTGGCAGGCTGGGACATGCGGCGGCATACCCAACAGGCGTCTAAGAGATTACAGCTGGCGCGAGGACGGTTCTGGGAGCGCTCTGGGCATTCAGCTGCTCATACCTGTTGAGGCTCTTCGTCATCGCGCGAGCCTGCGTCGGGGTCAAGCCCGCCGAAACGACATCTACCATGAACTCCTCCCACTGGCGATCTTCGCAACGGCGTCCTCGGAGCATTGTAGCTCAGAACGGGCAACGGGAGGGGCGACGAGGAACTTAACAGCAGCAGTTCCCGCATCTCTCCGATTGCTCCATGCCACCCTCTGTTGGTATGGACGACGCCATCTACCGGCCCGAACGATAAACTAAACCGCTTATGTGAAGACGCCAGTGTGAAGACGAGCTGCTCATACCTGTTGAGGCTCTTCGTCATCGCGCGAGCCTGCGTCAGGGTCAAGCCCGTCGAAACGAGATCTACCATAACTCCTCCCTGATCAGAGAGAGCTCACTGGCGATCTTCGCAATGGCGTCCGCAGAGCTTTGTAGCTCAGAACGGGCAACGGGAGTGGGGACGAAGAACTTACCAGCAGTTCCCGCATCGCTGACGGCAGCAGCCTTCGCCGTAGCAAAAAAAAATTTTTTAAAAAAATTCTAACCATACAACATATAGATGGTTTTTTTAAAAAAAGAATTTGGTTCAAAAAATTTTTCAATCGGGGGTCCCAATGCTGGAATCGGCAGGCCCCGACACTTCGTGTGCCTTCGGGTTTTTTCGCTCTCGTTCTAATTCTTATTTTGACGCTCGCGCTCGAGTTCGGTCGTTCAGTCGCAGAGACGCGCATTTTAAAGAAGGTTGCGCCTGCGCTTGAATTAGTCTTTATATGTATGCGTGTTCATGCATTCTCATACAGGGGTGCATGTGTAAGTTTATTTCAATTCGATGCGGCAAGAATATTTTGTCTTTTGCTACTTTTCAGACTTGGTACCCTAACAATATGGGCGTATTCACTATTTGGTTAATGATCAAAATAAGAATATTATATGTTATAGTATATTTTTTAATATTTCAGCATAAATTTAATTTTGGTTTGCAAATTCATATCAGTAGTAGCTGTAAAATGTTTTGCATATATATATGTATTCCGATAAATAGAAATCAATCTACTGAGATACGAACAGGGCATATCGCAGTCGGAGTCACAAAAAACACCGACTGCTTTTAAGTGGTTCAGAAAACTTCAAACCAAATCAGCTTTGGTTGTTGTTCTGCGAGCGGATGGTGCCTGCATACCCTACCGACGATTGAATTTTAGGGGCAGGGACAGAAACAAGAAAAAAATAAATAAATAAAATTATTCAATTGAAAATTTAAATATTATTTAAATAAAAAATTCAGATTTGTATATTTGCTCCATTTACCTTTTGCAAAAATAAAAAGTATTTTAGAAGTTTAACTTAAATTCATTTTTTTTAAGTTGTGAAAAAGTTTAAAAACTACTATTTAACGCAGGTATATTTATCGGTAAATAATTCGAGCGGCGACTTTTAAGAACAAACATACAAAAAAATAAAAAAAAATAAATCATTAAATAACAACATTAAACAAAATTACACTGCGAACCTTAAAAAAATAAATCAACCAAAGGTCATTAAACATAACATTCAAAACAAGTGTCCTAAAAAATGTAAACAAAACAAAAGCCAAACAGCCGTTCTTGTTTCTG